>LJIJ01001929.1:0-33825 GCA_001718145.1 Orchesella cincta
AAGAAGGTCATCTAGGAACGCCTCTACACATATATTACTTCAGTAAGTAATATAGAAACCACGGTGCACCAGTGTTATTTCAATGAAGTTCAAGATTCCCAGCACAGTAACTCCTCACCGCTAAACAAGAATGGTCGGGTCGTCAAGCGACCAAATTTGATCTTTCTTAAGCAAACGTCAACTTTCTAAAGCAACCGACATTCTAAGATGATGACCCCTTCTACACTATCGCAAAAGTTCCGCGTTGTTAAATTTTCTCTTACTTTAAGCAAGTAGTGTAGATAGGCCTTTACAGTGAAAGAGTAACAGGTATAAAGCCAGCAACGACATTGTGGATCAAACGCAATAAGAAAGATTTAATTTCGCTGACTCCTGTTACGATTTACGGTGACGTTACTATATCCAAACATACACGAAATTTATTTCGTTTTTCATCGCGTTTCGGGGAACTTAGTGTATTCGTATTAATACAAATAAATGTCATTTACCCGGATTGTGACTCTTTTGGCATTACATAAACATCTCGCGGTGGCGTATATACTTAACAATTTCTTTGCAGGAGGGACCATAAACTATCTGAAAGTTTACTGGTAATATAAATTGGCCATATTACCATGCAAAAATGAAATAAGGATACCTATTTGTTGTGGACAAATCAAAGAGATTGTTGTTTGAGGGCGTTCCTTTAATGAAGGTACTGCAATGTTTAGGCAGGCCAGGAGACGGAGGCCCTTGCCCGTGAAATGGTTGTTATTATGTATGCCTTTCACAAGTATTTAGGGATTGACAGTACTAACAAATAATGGTCCAGAAATAGACAATTAAACAGGCCGATTTACTACATTATAATGCATTAGACAAAAGGAACGCTTATTGCACGGCTTCGTATACCACTAATGTTCTATTTAAATGACTTCGTTACTTCGAAATTTAAACCAGACTACCAGTCCAGTCAAAGAAAATTCAAATTTTTGATTAGATATTCGATACCGTGTAATGATTTCATAGGGCTCGCTCAACATCGCCCAATTACGACTATTAAAATTGTATTTTCCGGCTATGCCAATATTGGTTGCCTTTTAGAATAAGAGATAAAGAAGTAAAGTTTTTATGCAAAATGTCAAAATTTGCCGAAAAGATTAATTAGCCTTAAAACTGCACATGATCGAGTTTGGTTTATGACAAAATCAAAAAACCACGTTCTGTTAAACAACTCGTCCGCACTTCTATCAACATATACACAAAATTTCTGTTTATTTAAAGGAAAGCCTTCGCAGGTCCTTCAAAGCAGGTTATATTTTTTGAAATTAAGTGTACGTTATATATATTTTCAGAGATACACTGATAGTTGTTATTTATTTTGATGAGCTTGCAGGATCTTATACACGGCAGCAAACACGAAGTGGTGGATCCACAAAATTTAGTAATACGAATTCAATTGTGACCCTGTAACATTTCTGGTTGGTAACCTAATAACTATACAAAATTTTGTCCATTTTTTATCAGCTCGAGGAACTTTAGTCTGCTTCATATAAACTAAAAAATGACAGTCCCCTTGAGACGTCCAAACTCTCTTGGTTTCAAAAATATATTAGGCTACCCGAAAAACTAAACTGATTTCTTTCAGAAAGGAGGCCAAAGGAATGAGAATTTTAATGGGCAAAATCGTGAAAGCTTCAAATATAGCCTCATTCACATGTGAAAATTTAAGATGATTTAGTGCGTGCAAAACCAAATAGAAAACTATTGTCTTGCAGCGCAACTTTTTGAGAATCTAATGGCGTATTGCATTATTTCTCAGTCATAAAAAACAACACTTCCAGGGTCCACTGATGGAACCACGTTTTTGATTCAGTGTCGTGTAAATATATTTTTGTCATTTTTCATCGGCTCAAGAATTAAGTTATTCAATCAAGTTAAAATAATTAGCCCTTGAGACGTCAGAAACGCTGCTAGATTCCAAAGATACATTGGGCGACCCCTAAACACCAACTTGAATTTCAGAGGGAGGCCAAAGAATACGCAAGATATGAATGTGTGAAAATAGCCTCATCAATGTGAAAATTAAAATGATGTGAGTGCAATGAACCAAAACAAACCCTTTGTGGTTGTAGCAGGAAGGCTTGCGATCTAAATGATGTAATGCATGTTTTTCTAAAGTAAAATATAAAAACTTCCAGCGCCAAACCAAAAGCAACCCTATTTTTGAAATTTAGTATATTCCCAAACTAACTGAAATATTATATATTTTTCATTGGTACGTGGAACTTAAATTATGCGTATTAATTAAAAAATCTGTCATTCGCGCGCTGATTGTGACTTCTTAACTTATTTAATAAACATACCTTGTAGCCGTATATACCCCTTTAAATTCTTTCAGAAGGGACATAAACTAATGTCATTTTATGCAAAAATCAACTAAATTTGCCATGAAAAAATGAATATGATCTATTTGTTGTGTACAAAATCAAACAGTACGCTCTTGTTGCGCAAAGTCTCCGAATCCAATGATGTATTGGCATGTTTTTCTGCGTAAAGAATTAAACTTCCAGCGTAAAACCAAAGTTACCCTTTTTTGAATTTTAGTGTATCCCAAATTACTGAAATTTTGGTCATTTTTTCATTGGTGTGTGGAACTTTAGTTATGCGTATTAACTAAAAATCGATGTCATTCGCGCTGATTGTGACTCTTTCACATTTCATAAACAGACTTGGGCCGTATACACCCTTTTCAGTTTCCTTCAGGAGGGACAATAAACTAATAGAAATTTTATGCAAAATCACATAAATTGGCCATATTACTCATGCAAAAATAAACATGATCATTTGTTTTTGCACAAAATCAAAGAGATTGTCGCTTGTTGCGCAACCTTTCCGATTCCAATGATGTAATGCATGTTTTTCTACGTCAAAAATTAAAACTTCCAGCGTCAACCAAAGCAACCCTATTTTTGGAAATAGTGTCGATATATATATGATAAAACTGTTGATAATCTGACAGACATAAAACTTTCAAGAATATATACCAAAAATATTCTACTTGGATTTCCAAAGTATTAGGCAAATGGTGGGTGATAAAACACGTGTATTTTTGACTCCTTTGTTTTGGTTATTACAACTTTGAGGTGTGTTCGGGACAACATGTTTTATCTGGGCCGGATAACTTCAGTTGGGCTGCCAGTTCAGAACTCAGCAATGTTACGGTCGACGCTTCATCCAAAAGGGGTGTTAACAGTAAGTTCCCCTCATGGGCCATATAATTTCACAGGTTCCACTTGTAACAAAACTGATCTTGTATTACGTTGACTAACGTGACCATTGTAATCTGGAGTTTCTCCAGGCGGAGCAGAAGGATTCCATTCTCGGCGGCTTGATGAATCAGGTTCGGGTGGTTGGGGTGGTGGTGCAGAGTTATGAAACCATTTATGATGGTTTCGGAAGCAACTATCAACTCCACATTTCTTCTTTCCACGGCAGTCTGCAACTCGATGACCATATCTCAAGTACGCTACACACAATCGTCGTTTCTTCACAAATTCCCATCGAGCATTTACATCCAGGGCTTTGAACTTATCACAATTGCTGATAAAATGTCCATCTGATTTACAATTCACACAAGATTTTGATTTTTCTTCTGTTGTGGCATGTACCGTCTCGTCCTTTTCTCCCTTTGTCTTTCCTGATGTAAACTTGGGAATGGTAACGTTGCTCGCTGCAGTTGCCTTCTTCTTATCCATTCTGCTAAGTCTTCCAAATTCACCGAAACCTTCTCCATTGACTTCTCGCCCCTTTGCAGCTTCATGTTGTCTGGCAGTTTGTCCAATATTTCCTTGATGAGCTGTGGACTTTGGAGATGTGCAGGGGTCTTGAGCGCCGTAATAGTTGTCACCAAATTGGAAATGGCGTTGGCATAATCCACAATTGACGAAAGCTTCCCCTCCTTTGGGGATGGAGTCTTCTTAGCCGAGTCCACTGGTACCTGAATAATGTACTAGGTATTCCATACCGCATATAGAATTCATACTGAATCCAAATTAATCATGGGGAATGGCATTATAGACCAAACAACATCAGGTATCAAAATGTTCTCCAGAAGATAAAAAAGTTTCGTAACTAAGGACATTTCGAACTTATTGTGGTTTAAATTGAAATATTGTTACAGCTCACACTTGGTTTATATAATAAAGTTTGGAAACAGAAACAAATTTTATCATGAGTTGAATAGAGTTGCCTAAATCAGTCTTGTACTAAACATACAATAGCCCATTGGGTAACGTAATCGAAACATAGTGCTACCACTTCTACAAATTACGATAGTTCATCATTTAAATATTCTGGACACCAGTACTTTATTTGTCTACGATTTAAATTGGTTCCGTAGTAAATACAAAGAATGCCATCATATAAATTACACCATCTGGAATCAATGTTTTAAATGTGCACGCAGAATGCCTTGGCCGCTCAGCATACCTAGATGTAATTGTGATGTAAATCGAAATTTTGTAACGGCTTACTCATTGTATTGATGCGTTAAATTTGACATAAAAACGTATTTTAACTGGATCTAAATACAGTTTTTATTATCATACTCGAGCTAAATATTCATTAGTCAATGAGAATTCATCATCGAAAGCAACTGCTACCAACAATGCATTTTCCGATAGTTCAGATTTTTGACATTCTGGATACGAGTTTTTATTTGTCTAGGATTTAAATTGGTTCCGTAGTAAAAGCAAAAAATGGCATCATAGAATTCACACCATCTGGAATCAATTTTTTAAATGAGCACGCAGAATACCTTGGCATTTAAGCACGTTAAGATGTAATTGTGATGTAAATCAAAATTTTGTAACGGCCTACTAATTGTATTTATAAATTAAATTTGACACAAAAACGTATTTAGAATGGATATAAAAAGAGTTTGCTTCATTCTAATTGAGTTAAATATGTATTAGTCAATGAGAATCCATCATCGAAAGCATATGCTAGCAAAAAAGCCTATTCCGATATTTCAGCCTTTTAAATATTCTGGACACCAGTTCTTTATTTGAATCGAGTTTATACTGGTTCCGTACTAAATAAAAAGAATGGCATAATAGAAGTTACACCACCTGTAATCAAATTTTTCCATGTGCACGCAAAATGCTTGTGCAACTAAGCATATTTTAAAGTAATTGTGATTTAAATTGAAAATTTTAGACGGCCCACTCATTGTTTTTATCTGTTTAATTTGACATGAAAACGTATGTTGTCTGGAATAAAATAGAGTTTTGTACACCATACTTGAATTAAATATGCATTAGTCAATGAGAATACATCATCAACACGTAGTGTTAGCAGTAAAGGGTTCTTTGATATTTCATCATTTTAAACATTCTGGACACCAGTTTTTTATTTGAATAGAGTTTATACTGGTTCTGTAGTAAATTAAAAGAATGCACTTTGCGACCAAAACAGGCAAGACCGGCCAACCCAGTATTTCATCGATTTTGTACCATAATTTTAAATTTGATATTGAAGACATGAAATTTATGTCATATATTCAATTGTTTGTGCTAGTTCTTATGAAAATACTGCTGGGTCCAATTTCATTCATGATTTAGTTTTACGCTGCATTACAGCCAAAGGTACCTGCGCAAACACGCTCTTTATGCCAAAAAGTTTAATTTGCGATCTGACCCGGATCATATTTTCAGGGTGACCATGTACACGAAAAACCAGCACCATTTTTCTGCGTCGGACACGGGTTATGTCGTAGAAAATATGATCCGGGTATGACTTTTACGATGTCATGAATCTTAAGGTTTTCAAAATTTTAATGACCGCTACATTCCTGTGTAAACTGAATTTCTTTCGCGTTTGCTGCATATTTGTAGGGCAAATTGTTCGAAATTGGCTTTGTAATTCACATTTATAATCATCAATTCACAACCTGTGTCCATATTTGCTAAAATTAAAAGTTTGATTAAAACAAAGAAACTACCGGTTTTGTTTGTGAGTACCCAACAGCTTAGCATTCCAAAGGAGTTCTTGATTGATTTTAGTACTTTTTAAGCTGCCAATCATAATGGTTTTAACTTAGGGTTTACCTATGTGATAAAGCTTTCATTTACATTGTTGATAAGATAAGAACACACAATATCAGTGTAATGTATCACATCCTTACAAATGTTGACATATTACTTTATATATGAGATCTTGTGGTAAAAAAGACCTATAACTCAACCATACAATCTAAATTGTAATTTTATTTTATTACATTATTAACAATACCACCATCTATAATTTTGAAATTAAATATGATTTATTTTACTGTAAGAATACATAATGTTAACATAGAAGGACACCGATTACTTGCCTATCAATGACGTTTGTATATACATACAGCAACAAAAATTAAAACTGATGGTTGTCTGAATGTATATTATACCATTTACAAGAAATATTAAATTTACATGACTTATTGTACATAAATTGGTTTGTTCTGTTCTACAATGTTTATAAGGCACTGTCTCATAAGTGTAAACGGTTTTGTTTGATTACTTGCAACCAAACTAATGCATGAGATTTCCCACGAATTTTTCTTGGAATTTTGTAGTTCAGCAAAAAGTGAATCCGGTGCATTCAGGAATGTTATCTAAAATTTTTGATAAAGTGTAGTATGTCAAATTATATGGATTTAAACATTGAAATTGCATACTGTATCAGCAATTTTGTCGTGTCAATCAGTATTTAAGAATAGACAAAAAAAACTTACGCTATCCTCTTCGTTCAGAACTCCTCGTCGACGTAATTCCTTGAGAAATGTGGAATTGCACTTTGTGGCTTCAATAATATTTTGTATGTTTTTCTGCATTTCTTCCAATTGCCACGGACTGTTCCTACTTTCGCATTTAACTGTGCCCCCTTTACTAATTAGATAGTCTGCTACGTAGACGAACTCAAAGTTCAAATCCCGAACAGTTATGTTGTTGTTGCAAATGAAACCCTTTAAAGCGTCAGAAGCCTGCTGTTCATCTATTTGTAAACCTTTGTGTTCCATTAACATTATAATGGCCTCATTAGAGCCTCTACCTAAAAACAGCGCTTGAGCAAAAGGTATAAGACCTTCATTATTCTCAGCTATGATGTCACTTGGCCTAATTTCCTGAATTTGTAGCAAGTATATCATTGCTAGATGGTTTCTATATTTTGCACACACATGCAGGACATTTTCACCGTTGCAATTTTTGTGGTTTATATCACAACCTTGAGAAACCAGCGTTTTAATTAAATCTACAGATCGCCCACCACGGACAGCATAGAAAAGAACACTGTCACCTAATTCATCAACTTCATTCAAGTTAACCTTCTGGGAACGGATTTCCATGATTGTTTTCTTAAGCAGCTCAAGTCGTTGGGCAGCCACATGAGCAAATGTACGACCTTTGGAATCAGCCGTATTAAATTTGCTGAATTCATGCTTTACAAGTAAAATAAGTACTTCATGGAAGGTTTCAGGGGATATTTCACTTTGCCCCAATTTATGAAGAACGGTTTCTTTATTACTGATTGCATCAGAGTCAGCACCCATTTCAAGCAAAAGGTGGAACAACTTTATATGAATGTTTGAGCAAAGTATAGGTGTTGTCCCATCCGGTAAAGGTTCATTAAGCCAGACTTTGTGTTTCATGACAAGAACCTGTATAATATCGGTTTTTGTTCGCAGTGTTCCCTCATCACCATTTTTGCTTCCTGCTACGCAACAATGCATAAGGTACTTGTATTCTTTCATCTCCTCTTTAGTTATTGATTTTAAATAAAATTCAGCAATTGTGAAATGTCCCCTTTCTACGGCAACATGAAGTGGCGTAACCATGAATTCAAGAGTATTTGGTATTTTGAACGATATTTTCTTGCTTCCTACACATTCCAGTATTTTTTTATGAGCTAGTTTGAATAGCTCAAATCCAGTGTATTTTGCTGAGAGGTATAATAAGTTTGGCAGTCTAAAATTATTTTGCTTTAGCAACTGATTTTCCGAATCGGATTCTAGTATTTTAACAAAAAGGGCTGGTAAGTCTTGAATAATGCAAGCTGCCAATATATCGTAAAAAGAATCATAATTTTCACCCCATGGGTTACTTTTTAGAGAGTGGGTTGCACTGTGTTTCAGGTGAGCGTTGGCAAAAAAGCACATGACTGGGTTTTGAAAGTTTGCAGATTGGATTGATTCACATTTTGTAAAATCGGACAAGGTGAGCATATTATCTGATGATTTGTTGGTAGAGAGAAAATTGCTAGTAATGAGTATTCTGTTTTGAAGTTGCCTTTTTTTCCCTACAACTTCTGCAGTAAATTGTCCAATGAAATACTCCGCAAATGTACGGTGAACAAAACGAGGAGCGATTTCACATGATTCCTTTTTTTCAAGAATTCCTACAGCACAAAGCTGTTTTACTTTAGGTTCTTTCTGCCCAACTAAACTGTTTTTAAACTTGAGGTACTGTTCAGGGAACAAAAGTTTTAAAGCAACGTACATATGCATTTGCGTAAGCACGACGAATTTTTTCTGATCTCCTAATACCCCAGAGAAAAAGCGATACAACAAAATGTTGACCTCCGCTGGTTTTGCCTTGTTGAATCTCATTTCCACAAGTTTTCTATACACCTCAAAAATTGATGATATACGAATACTAAATCCTTCTAATCTGGCCTCTGAATTGCAATACTTGATTGCGTCTTCCATGTACACATTAGCAAGTAATGAGCACTGAAGTGGTATACCTGCTATTTCTCTTTCAAAATCATTCATATGTTTTTGCAACTCTGTCAAGCAATTTTCTGCAAAGTTTTCCAGCCTTGTTTTGATATGGGATTCTTGATGGTTTGGACCACACTCTTGTAACCAATACCGTGTTAAAAAGTCTATGCGTTCAAGGCTTCTAAAAGCAAGAATATTATAGCCTAGTGCACCTAAGGTGTTTTCCAGCTCGTCTCTCATGTGAGGACGTGTAGCCACGAATAATTTAACCGACTTCCATTTCTTAATTACGTTTAGAATCTGGTGGCAAAGCTTTGTCTGACTTTTCAAAACTTCATCATATCCATCAAACATGATTACCACCGAATTTGTTTTAGAAGTTAGCAAGCATCTTACCAGCTTTCTTTCAAATTCAAACTCTGATGCATGTGTAGCAATCAGTTCAACTAAGCAATCATCAATAAGTTTACCCTTTTTAATTACCCTTTGCACCTTAGAGATAAATTCGTGCAAAACTATGAACCTAATTAGACGATTCGGGTAGCTGGACATAATTTTACGAGCAATATTTGCCAAAAGCAAAGTTTTACCCATTCCAGGAGTGTCAGAAATGCATATGGAATTGTTTGCTTCCATGGAAACTTTTACGAACTCCTCTTCATCCAGAGAAATCTGATCCTTATCCTTGAGTACGTACTCCTGCAAGTTTGACAGGTTCCCGTACGATCTGATGAAGTGCAAATGGCCAGCATTATGTTCCAGAAGGTGAACAGGGGATTTTGAAATCTTGCTAATGTTTTCAAAATCTTGTTCGTATTCTAAAGCAATGATGCGAACAGTTAAAGTGTCCAGTTGACGACTGGATTGTTCAGTGCACTCGTTATAAGCAAGCTGACTTTAGTCGGCGGTGTAGCGGATTTCCTTTGTTATTTGGCGCTTAGTAGAAGGACTCTCATGGCCTTGCAGTGTCGGTTTCCAACCTCAAAAATCTCTTGCAGTTTAACAACTGAGCCTTGAAAAGGGACCTCGGAAGTTAAAGTCTTCAAGATGGCAATATTTCTTTGGTCTACTTTTGGATCTTTAAATTCACTAAGCGATGTTCTGAGATAAGTAGAGGGAGAGCTAAACTGATACCGCAATTCATCTGCATAAGTGAAAGTGAATTTATGTATTCATGGGATGATTTTAGGAAAAGTTTTTAAATAATTGAAACGTACCTGCGCAATCTTTTAGTCCCTTGGACTCTAAAATGCTCAGTAGTGTAGATAATCTAGCATTCGCAGACTCTTTTGCTCGCCAAGACCCCAATATTTCAAATAGAATTGACTCATGGGTTTTGATTCCACTTATTAACCACGGATTGATAAGAAGAACACGATCTTCAGGCAACGATAAACTTCTAGAAACATCAACGAGTTTGGACCAGAGACTTGCAGCAGATTTGCATGTGCTTAGCACGTCACAAATTGCTCCGAATGTACATGCTGTGGAGATAAAAGATATTCAACTTTAATATAATAAAATAATGATGCCATTTATACAGAGTTTTCAAAAATAACTAATACGTGCTTACGCTCATATCCAACAACTAGGTCTTCAGATTGGTTTTGTGCACTGTTATACTTTTTTGTGCCATCCTCTAATATTTTCGCCGCACCGGATTGTCCAGATTCGTACAAGGCTAGTAAGAGTTTATTGTAACCTTCGTGTTTTGTAAAGAGTGCGTCATAAAGCCCTCTGGCTTGTTCTAATTGGGTACTTCTCATTTTCTAAATTCAAAATTTTGGCTGGTGAGGAAACTTTGATATCATGATAATGTCATATAGGAATCACTTACCACGTACTCTTCGTCATCTTTACTTAGCACACCCTTAGAAATTAAAAAACCGAGTAACATGGCATCGCATCTTGTTAACCGAACAAGGTCAGGCAGGTTTTCTCGAATGTGATTTCTTTGCCAGTCTTCCATTTCAAAGCAATTTGAATTGACACATTAGGTTTACAGCCACCTTCTACCTTCCGTATTGAACCAGCATATAAACCAGTGATTTCACACACTTACGAGGAACCACCGAGGTTAGCTAAGCTCCGATTTGGATGAAATTTTGCACGCACACTATTTTTATGCTAAAAATAACACGCGTGAAGTATGGGGTCGCACTGGCCATAAATTTTGATTTTATGAATTTTTAACTTTCGAGGGATTAGCATAACGAATACCAAGTGTGACAAACGAGAAGGCCGATGCTTATTGGGTTTGCAGTTTAACACATGAATGAATTGTACGTCAGCATTTCAGAAGAATTTATTAAGTGTAACAAACTTATGAATCTGAGTCCCGCAAATGTTTCTTGATGGTTACTTTTGTGATTCCAAGGCAGAAAGACGTATTTTACAGAAGGTTAGGTTGGTTTAAAAACAGTAAGCCTATTGGGTAGCTGTAGACGCCAAAATAGCCCTCCGATCAAACGCTATCGGCAACAGTCTACAGTGGTTTCAAAATTTCTAAACAAAGGACCACCTCCGGCAGGAGGAATCTGAAACGGGAACTTGAGCACAATGCAAATGCTCGGAATCGACTAATTTTCCCTTCAGAAATGATTCTAAATCGAAATGGGAACTTTCCCGGAAGTGAAAGTCAATGTTCCCTTTTGGGAATGAATCAAAACGAACAAAGTTCCTAGGAACGAAATAAAAGAAACAACAACAAAGTTTCTGAATTTTACTGTGTTTATTGCAATACTTTCAGCAAAATAACGACCAGTAAATTGACTCTTCTTTCGAGCTCATATCGTCTCAACGAGCAAAGCGAAAGTGAATTGAAGATTCTTCTCTCGTGCTCACAGTTCAACGAGCAAACCAAAAGTGAATACCCAATACAAAGTTGGGTCCCTTTTTATACTACCGAGAACAAAAGAAGAATCAATCTACATACATTATAATATGTCAAAGTTCAAGAATATCATGCAAATCTTACAAACTAACAAAAGACGGATTAGGAACACGTTTCCTTATCAGTCCCGTAAATACCAAAAATAGTGTAAAAGTTGGAACAAAAGAAAAAGAACATGAGCTTTCTTTTCAACTCGAATTAAGCTAATTTACATAACGCTGACCAAGCGCAGACAAACGTACGGTCAAATAATATAGCTTAAACTATATTCCGCAGCAACAGTAGCAGTTCTGGAGCAGAATGTTTGTTTCTATACAGAATGACTTTCTGATCAACACTAATTATTACAGTTATCGCCCGCTTTCATCTCAAAACCAGTACATAATTTATTCATGTGTTACGCCAGTAAATCGCATGGCAAAAAAATCTTGAAGTGCAGAACGTGATAATTTTTGTTTCTTAGAATAAGCATCGGAATCCCCTTTGTCGCACTTTGTGTCCTTTATGCTCGAAAGTTAAAAATTCATAAAACCAAAATTTATGGCCAGTGCGATCCCATACTTCACACACGTTATTTTTAGCATAAAAGTATTGTGCGTGCAAAATTTCATCCAAATCGGAGCTTAGCTAACCTCGGTGGTTCCTCGTTAGTAATTTTCTTTCTGAATATAAATTTAATTAAGTAGATTTTTGGAATCTGGAAAGTACTTGGGATGGTTGTAGTTGAACTGCAAACACAAGGGAAACTGGCACGGAGATAATTCGACAAAAACAACTTATCTTACCACAGTTCATAAAATGTAAATTTGCGACAGATAACAGATAACAAAGCTACCAAAATGAATCTGCAGTCCAGCATTACATTTCATCGCGATTTACAAAGCTCGTCTGTACGTAACACCTCAGTAAGCATAACAATAATCACTACATCTATTTGAATATAGTCAACTCAACATTGTGGTTCAAAGACCTTTCGTGATTTGTTAATAATACATAAATCATCCACACGATTGCATAGCTACATAAAAGACTGGTGCTTGTAAATTAGATTGTTTGTATCCTATGCGAGTTAAAAAGGTGCATGATGTGAATGATGTTTAATCTGCTATATCATGATCATTATGTGGCGTTTGCCATGCCGAAATTAATTTCAATGCATTACTCATTAGATGGTATGTGGATAACACATCAAAATTTTTCAATGTTGGTTTCATGATAAGCTGAAATGTACCTAACTGAATGTTGTAGTAGTAGTGCCAGAATAATATACATTGTACTTTTATGCTTATAAGGAAAAGAATTGACATAAGCAATATGCCCCAGCTCCAGCATGTACTTCCGAACCTCTACTGATAAGCAATGAGCCTCGTGACTCCACTTCAGCATGACATTTGCAGAATCAGCAAATAGATTTGGGTTTACTCAATAAAAAAGGCCAATGATTGGATTGAGCAAGAGTTTTAATTGGTTCTTATTCTGATGATTCTGATTATAAGATGGGAAATATAGTAGCAATAATATAATGCAGAAATATGCATATAAAATATTTCCAACCATGCTTGCTCCAAACAACCATACTATTTGTATGAAAAGACCCATCACTATTTACCTAAGGCAAATTATTCCCAAAACGCATATTTTAAACTAATTTTTATTTGCACCAAATAACAAAACAATTTTAAAGAGCCTAAAGTTTCAAATATTGAGTATCAATTATAAAAATAGAAGAATTTTCCATGAAGAAACCAAAAGCATGAGATTGGAGAAAAGCCTTTAATGAAAATCGGACGAGTTTCAGATATCATGGTAGAAAGAAAAATGCATTTTTAAACTAAAACTCAAGTTAAGCTAGAGTTTGAGGCTCGATTGACACGCAAGATCCCAGAAAACGTAGACTGGGCTAAATAGAAGCTGATACGGCTTTGGTATCTCCTTGGAGGTGGTTCTTTATCCTTCTCAACCAAGTTCCAAGCTCCACTCCATTTCGTAGCTTTTGGAACGCTTATCACACTGGAACAGTTGCGGGAGGGGCATTTTCTTCTTGTTCTCACGTTGCCCAAAAAATATTGCATCTTGACAAATCCGAATTGCGACAACAGGTCTCGACTTGTTGTCACAATTTAAGGAGTGATGATGATAATTATTACGTGTGACTCCCTGATGAGAAACTCTTTCGTCTATCACTGAAACTTTTACGTTATTCTTCCAAAAAAGTACATTTCCCTCGTCGTTCCTCCTTCAAAATATTGCTGTGTTTTCTCATACGTCCGAGCTTTTACGTGATATCTCCCTATTATGAGTTGCTCGTAAGAATTTCTTTAACTGCTAGTGTGAATGACAAACTACCCCGTAAATTACAATATTGGCCAAAAATGATTTACTCGTATTATCTATATATTTGCTTGCTCAAAGTCTTCTATATTTTATTGCAATTCGTTGCACTACTTTTCTACTCCAGCCTTTATTAAAATGCACAATACATTAGGATGCCAAATGAATTTTATTATTATTGGTACAAAACAAGTAATACCAAAACCACTTCATTTTAATGACACAATATTAGCAATTATAACATCAATGAGAATATAATAATATTTGGTATGGAACACAAGAAAAGAGGAGACTTAATGGAGGAAAGAGAAGTAGGAGTAGTCCTGAAAGAGGTAAAAACGCGAGTCTCAAAACCCAAACGCAAATCAGGCTAAAGGTCATGATGACAATGATGTTCAAAAGTACCTTCATGATTAAAGCTCCAGACAAGATCCTGGAGAAAAGAAAATAACATGCGGATAAGTGGCAGGAGGGAAGTTTTTACTGCTCCTCCTTCTTGAATTTCTTGGATGGAGGCTCCTCGTCCTTCTCGACCTTCACTTTAGGTGGCTCCGTCTCCGACTCGACCTTCTTCTTGGGAAGCTCATCGAACTGCCCGAGAAACTGAAAGTCACTGTTTGTCATCCCGTGCTTACTACTCGCATGAGCGAATCGACCTTGCTCATTACTGAACATTGCACTGCAACGGGCGTAGTAACATTTGAGATTTCTCTCTGGTGGTCCCGTACACAACCGAGCATGGAGTTCCAACGAAGCCTCCCTATTGAACTCCTTTGGGCATTTCTTACACGGAAACCGAAGGTGAGGACCCTTTACCTTGCACAGATGATTATCGAGAGTCCGCTTATAGGGATACTTCTTTCCACAGTCACAGCACTGGAACATGGTGGAGGGGATGCAACCTGAAAACAAAAGAAGGTAAAACAATTAGCCGAATTCCACAACAATTTTTTAACCTGACCATCCTATTTTAATGATAACTTACAGTTAGGTAGAAATTTAATCCGTTTGCTCGTGAGAAGACCCAAGAATTATGGTGAAAGTTTGTTTTTAAAAAAATCACGAGCAAAGTGAAATATTTTGTTCTGCAGAAGCAGAAGCTTGGAATCATAAATAGACAAAGACAAGATGTTTGGATTCTCAAGTTGCCCCAAAGCTGGACTCATGTAACGAGCGCATTTCAAAAGCCGATGATGATGATCATGATGATAGGGAGAGGTGTAAATTCATTTTCTTGTGAGAAAAAGTGGAGGATATTTCATCAGACAATTAAATTGTAGCACACCTGGCCTGTTAAAGGTGGAGGTAGTTTAATTTGTCAATTCTAATAGTTAAGTTGTTGCAGGAGAGAAATTAAGACGGGATAATTGTGATTAAATTTCACCTCCTGCCAAGTCAATATGCCGACTGTCAACGTGGCGAGGGATTTGCTGTTCGAGCGGCTCAACCGGAAATACAGTAAGTTTGGAGGAGTGCAGGAGTAAGTGCTTATCAGTAGTTAAGTAATGATGATTAATGGAGGTGGTCTAACAGCTTTTTGGTTTTTGTAGCGGAGGAAGAATTTGACCATCTTTGCTTCCAGTTTGGGGTCGAGTTGGATGAAGTGGTAAGTTCATCCTATGAAATACTCAGTGTTTATCTACTGTTGGTTAATAATTGATGGTAATTTTAATTTATTTCAATAGTCAGCAGATGAGAAGGACCCGACTATCACCATCTACAAAATTGACATTCCAGCTAACAGATATGACTTGCTGTGTGTGGAGGGGATTTCCCGAGCACTCTCCATCTTCTTGGGGGATATCAAACCGCCTCTTTATAAAGCTGTGAAGCCCGCTGCTGTAATCCAGACCATTGTCAAGCCTTCGACCCAGTCTGTACGCCCTTTCATCGTTACCGGTATTTTGCGTGGAGTACGAGTCACAAAGGTGCATTTAACTCCCTTATTATTAGTTTATTTTTGGGTTTTACATGATTATAAGGTTTTAATTCTTTTTTAGAACATCTACAACTCTATCATCGACCTCCAAGAGAAGCTGCATCACAACATCTGCCGCAAGCGGACTTTCGTCGCGATCGGAGTTCACGACTTATCCAAACTGACCCCACCGTTCACGTACTCCGCTGATCCTCCCACCGCCATCAAGTTCAAGCCACTCAACCAAACCAAGGAGTTCCGAGCCGATGAGCTGATGGAGTTCTACCAAGCTGACAACCACCTCAAGCACTACCTCCACATCATCAAGGATTTCCCTATTTACCCTATAATCCGGGATTCCACCGGCGTCGTCCTCTCCATGCCACCGATTATCAACGGAGACCGGACCAAGGTAGATTTGGAGGGAAAAGAGGAGAAAACTATGGACCTCTTTTTTGAAGCTACAGCCACCGACATAACCAAAGCAAACATCGTGATGGACACGCTTATCACAATGCTTTCAGAGCATTCCTCAACCAAATTCGAAGCGGAGGCAACAGAGGTGGTTTACGAGCATTCTGGGGAGACTGTGCTCCTCCCCGGGCTTTCCACTCGGAGTCAGGAGATTGACGTGAAGGAAACAAATAGTGTGGTAGGTATCCAGCTCAAGGCTGAGGAGATGTCAACATCACTGACAAGAATGGGACTGAAATCTACTGTGAAAAACAAGGGGACCATCTCCGTCGAAGTGCCACCAACTCGGCATGATGTTATCCACGTTTGTGACATTGTGGAGGATGTGGCAATTGCTTATGGCTATGATAACATTGTCGCCGAGCTTCCCCGGACGCCGACAGTGGCCAAGCAGTTTCCACTCAACAAAATTACAGACTTGTTGCGCGAGAATGTGGCACAAAGTGGATTCACGGAGGCGCTCACCTTCTCCCTTTGTTCAGTGGAGGATGAGTGTGAGAAGATAAGACAGAAGAGAGCAGAGGTGGAGAAGAAACTTGCCAAGATTTCTAATCCGAAAACACTAGAGTTCCAGACTTGTCGCCGGACCCTGATTCCTGGGCTGCTGAAGACGATCCAGGCCAATAAGAAGATGCCGTTGCCTCTCAAACTTTTTGAGATTTCTGATGTAGTGATTATCGATGAGAAGGAGGAAGTGGGAGCGAGGAATGAAAGGCATTTGGCGGCTGTGTTTTATAACAAGAATCCAGGATTTGAAACCATTCACGGGCTGCTGGACAGGATCATGGCGTTGTTGGAGGTGGGAGAAAAGGACTATGGGCTGGAGGCTTGTGATGGGAATCCAACCTATTTTGAGGGAAGGGGAGCTGAAATCAAGGTGAAAGGGAAGGTCATTGGCACCCTGGGAGTGCTCCATCCGGAGGTTTGTGAGAAGTTTGAGCTGGTCAATCCCTGCTCCGCTTTGGAAATCAATTTGGAGCAGATTTTGTAATAAAAATGGGGGTTTAATTAAGATGTTCTGAATTATTGGAGTGAAATAAATTATGTTCGAAAACAAAAATAGAGTTTGACTATTTATTTCTACATAAATATTTAATTTTTACAAAATACAACTAGATATACTTGAACACAACATCCTTCCGCTCCTCCACAGTCTGTAGTTCGAGCTTGACAGGGCACTGGAGCAGTAGCTGAGCAGTTCTTCAGTGTAGCGATAAGGAAGTACATTTTTCGAGGTGGGATGGCCCTCAGCACGATTCCAGCAATGCGGATCATGTTGGCTTGCCGTTTGATTAGGACTTCTGAAAGGAACAGGTTGTGCCAGGTGCCGACGAGGAAGCGTCTAATGAAAATGTCTTCGTTGACGGTTTGCGAGGTGCGGAGACCGAAGCGAGCGCCCAGACGGAATTTCCCAAGCGGGTCGAAGTCCAGGGCGGCTGTAATAATAATAATAAAACAGTTTTAATTATCATAATTCATGAAGATAAGTGGGAGTAGCTGGAAATTCTTAATTACACGTATTCATCGAGTTCCAAGACTTCCTCATCGCAATTTCATTGGGTTTTTGAGCCTGCTCGTAGGTCAAAGGCTTGTTGTGCTTGATACTCGGAGAGTGGCGCCCGGACTGGGATTTGGAGAGGATAGCACAAGTCTGGAGTGACCTGGAGGGAGGATGAACCCCATTTAGCTTGAGCAGGGCGAGTGGCCACCGAGCAGCTGATGTTCCGAAGATCATTTTCAGTCTGGTCGTGATTCTTGTCCAGTTCGCTTCAAAATCGGGAGGAAAAGGAGGTCAACAACCTTTGGAACTGCAGATAAGCCAAAAAACAATATAATTATCACTTATCACCAATTCACCACCAGCGAGCACCTCCACCACCACCTCCTCTTAAAATTACATATTTACTGAAAAACAGTTAAAAAATCTCACCTTTTCAAATTCAAACTGTGATAGTTCACTGTCCCATATTGATAAGCAACTACTGAGCTTATCAGAAATGAGGATGGTTATCAGTGATTAGTTAAACACTGAAAACTGGAGAAGAAACTAAATTGAGGATGTTCACCAATCCAAAAATCAACGTGCTTTTGCTTGGGCGTAAATGCACGTGAGGTTTTTTCTCACGATGCCCCAAAAACCCTCTTTATTTTGAGCTCAGGAGACGGGAAGCAACTGACAGCCAAAAGCACTCAGAAAATGCACTTTCTTGTTGGATATTGACGGAGTTGGCTGCATCTACCTTTCTGTGCTTTTTCATTGTTAAGTTATTATCAGTTGTTGATAACACTAGAGTTTGACTTCTGTCAAGTATCATTGTAAGATAAGCGCTTATCAACCCAACTTCAGCCAAGATGAACAGGTCCCTGGCCAACCGCTCCATGAGCCAAGCTCAGCAGGTGAAGGCAATCACCCTCCAAGGCTCGGCCCAGATGGTTATGGAATTCTTTAGTGAGTTGCTTATCTTGAAAAGGGGTTGTTATCATGTTGCTTATCATTTAATACTGTTTTTTGTTGTTCCAGAATACGCCGTCAACTCGATCCTCTACCAGCGCGGTGTCTACGCCCCGGAAACCTTTGAGCGGACGCAGCAGTACGGAATCACCCTGTTTGTGACGAAAGATAAGGACATTCTCCAGTATTTTGATAACATCCTGCCCCACCTGGAAGGGTGGCTGAGCCGAGGGGAGCTGCGGGGCGTCTCCCTCCTCATCCTTTCTGCGATCACAGGGGAGAACTTGGAAAAGTGGGACTTTGACATTCAGACTGTGAATCCAGCCGATGGAGATACTACTATTACAGGGTGAGCTAGCTTATCAACAGTTGATAACCCTTGAAAACCTCAAGATGAGCAGTTTTTAATGTAATTTCTTGGGTTTTCAGCCGTCAAAAGGAATACGGAAAGAAGGAGCTGGCAGAAATTCAAAAGGGGATTCGGAACGTGATGCGCCAAGTCACTGCCACTGTGACCTTCCTCCCATTGTTGGACGCGCGATGTGCCTTTGATCTCCAGATTTCCCTTGCCAAAAAGGCGGAAGTCGCGGATGGCTGGCTGGATCAACAAAGCTTGGCCATGATTGATAACCCGGAGCAGGTTCAGCTACGGAGTTTCAGCACCAGCATTCATCGTGTCAATGCGAGTGTTACCTACAAGGCGGATGCGTAGATAAGATGATAGTTTTGTAATTAGCGTGGTTTTTTAGTTACCCAAATGATTTGGATGAGTGTGACCTTGATTTTTCTCTCGTTTGTACAGTTTTCACTTTAAATCATGTCGGATTTGGAGGTATAGATAAGATTGCAGCTCGCATTGTTATTAGAATTATAAGGAAATAGTTAAGGACGTGGTTATCTCTGTAAGTTTCTACTTTTTTATCTCAAAGACGAAATAAATGTTACTTTTACGCATTTCTATGTATTTACTCGCTTTCTTAACTTATTTATGGTATGATAGGGCAAATGGGCTTGGATAAGGACAAAAATGCACGTAAAAGCACTTATCATCATCACTCCATCCTAAAGCATATGAACATTTTCTCTTGATGCCCCAATCAGTCCTCAGAACCAACCGCCAAGGTTCAAACTGGCCTAACCTGATAGTTGTTTTGTATCACTTGCAAAGGAGATGGGATAGGAGATATCCAAATGTTTTCATCTGTGAAAATGATTTGGCAGTTAAAAACTTGAATTTAAATTATTTGTAGATAAGCCCCCACTCTTATCAGGACCTACTTAGAAAGAGGAACGTTCATAGTTTAATTAGCAGTGGAAGTTTTCCCGAAGGACAAGTGAGTTTATTAGTTTTTGGAGAGAAAAGCCTTGTCAAGTGCATATTTAGCTAGTGAACTCATCCTCATCAGTTGTTCATCATGGTCGTGGGAGGAAACAAGGTGGAGGTGGTCGTCGATGAGTCAGTGCGGGACGAGTTTATACACACGGAAAAGGAGGATAGCTATGTCGGGTTGTTGATCGGGAGTGTAAGTGGATTAACAGCTGGTTTAAGTTAATTTAATTTTAAAATTAATTATTTATTTAATTTTCTTGGGTTTTTTACTTGCAGTACTCGGAGAATGGGACCTACTGCGTCGCCCACAAGGCTGCCACCCTTGAAGAAGACGATGATTCTACAACCCCGTCTTCCGGCAACTCATCCCCTGCTCCGTCCCCTTCCCCACCACCACACCTGCCACTGTCATCACCTTAACTCCTCAGCTTATCTCTCGCCATGCCAAGCAAGTAATCCGCATGCTCCCCGGTGGAATCCAGATCTTGGGCGTTCACCCAAAAGTACGAGCCTGCGTTGAAATCCCTTTATGTCCACCTCAACAAGGGTCTTTCCCGGAACCCCTTTTATGGCTCGGATTTTGGAGAGAAGAATGAAAAGCTCATCTTCCACTTCAACCCCTCCACCAAAAAGTTTCACTGTAAACTCATGACGGATGGGAGCAGCTTATCCTCTAAACCTGTGGAAACCTCGTTTGCCTCTCTTTCCTGGTCGAAATTGGAGTGTGAATACGACACCTGCGCCGCCATGCACATCTCCAAGAAAGATGTTGGTCTCCCCCTCAAAAAGAACTTGAATGTGCTTCTCCGCTCGTTCCAAGAATCCCTCAGCACCGCCCAGTTCTTTGTCGAGGGTAAAGTCCCCAGCGCTGACACTCCCTTTACCGAGCCCCCGGATGGATTTCCGGTGGACATTGAGTCGGCAGTAAATCCAGCGGATATTGATCTAGAAGCGGAGATTTTTGGGGGAGGTAGATCCCCTCAAGCCCCTGGGGGAGGAGGAGACACCCTGGATCAGAGCATGTCATCAGATTCTGACACGGAATTCGGCTACCCAAAAGGAGGAGACGTGGGGCGGCGACCAGTCAGCCCTGTTCACATTTTGGTGGAGAAAGTTCCAGCAGCACTGATCACGAGCAAGCCCGGGAGGCGGAGAGGAGAGTCAGGACTTTGTCAGCCATCTCCACATGAAGGGGAAGATTGCAGCCGTGGCCTTTGTCAAGCAGGGAGACTCTACCCTCCAGATTGTGGGTATGCTGAGGCAAGACATTCTAAGGTCGATGGCGAGTCGGATGGAGATGCATTGTGAGAGTTTGATTGATGAGGAGAGCAATGGCGTGACGGGGACGGATCTAGGGGATCAGGATTGCTCCAAGGTTTATCATGAGGTGCCAAGGAGGGTCTTCACCAACTTGAGGAAACCTCTTTCCGGGGGAGGGGGCGAGGGACAGCTTTGACAGCTTTAGGGATCTGCTCTCACTCGAGATTGAGAATGAGGAGGATGTGATCATCACGAAGGAAAAGCCTTTTGGTAAAAAAACCTAAAAAAATAGTTTCCCATAATTTTTAAATAGTTCGGAATCTAATTGAGGTGCTTTTATAGATCTGGACGAGGTGGAGATGAAGGGATCAATGGAGGAACTCCTCTGCAAGGCCGAAAGCATCAGCAAACTCCCTCCGGGATTGATCATGAGCAGGAAAGCACTCGTTTGGGTCATCGGGCTCAGCGCTTTGATTGGACTGTTGGCGTTGTTGATTCCGTTCTTGAAAAAGTGAGCTCACCCCCTCAGCAGCTACTCGGTCTCCTACAACCTCCTCTTTTTTTATTATTCACCCTCGCATTTCCCCATTGATATTTCCAAACTATGATTCCAACTCGTTTATACGATATTTCTTGTGAAAAAAACTCAGTGTCGTTTGTAATTAGCTTAATTATCGTAAATCGTAATTGTTATTAAATATGAGTCATAAAACTAAAGTGTTTTAGGTATATAAAATATAATTGTTGTTTGCCACCATAATCCGGTTTGTGTAATGTGCATTACTTAATTATATTGATAATTAATAATTATGTTAGGTAAAAGAACCAATGTTACATAATATTTTACAGCATTTCTATCTTGTCTCGTCCTCGTTAGTAATTTTAGTAAAATAATTATAATGTTTTGCATTCCCATTCCACAGTCTGTAATAATAGTTAAGAAACTGAGTGAAAGATAAGCCAGGAAGATAAACAGCTAGGAATTTAGTGACTGTTTACGCCTAAATATTGATATTATAACGTAAAATAGGAGATGGAGCAGGTATCATTGTAAATATTGGATGGATTATACGTGTACGAGGATTAAAATTCAATATAATTTTAATTAAGGTCTCTCCTTTCTGGGTTATCATCATTTAAACCTGTTATATACAACCAATTTCAGCTCAAATGGAAGGAGAAGTGAGTACGTGACTCGTGACCACCTACACTTATCAATCGATAAGGCAAACATTGACTATTTACTCAGCCAAGATAAACAAATGTAATACAAGTCATTTAAATTGATTGCATAAGTTAGACACCCATAATTTGATTGTTTTTCTCCATTCATCTTAATTGTTTCAACTTAAACATCAATCATAATTACATTGAATCATCAATCATCTTGATCCAGAAGGTAAACGCGTTCTCGAGCATTTACAAAGTGAACTATTATATTTTACATTTAAAATCATCCCGGACGACACTTGCAAGACTAAATCCTGCGACGAATTGAAAGCGCGAGGTTCAAATCAGCATAGCCGGGCCACGTCACTGGCCATTGGGCATACCCAAACCCAATGTTGATATTTCCTCAGCAGGAAAACCTCACATTTTCTGGGAAGCTGAATCATCCTCAATTATCTTCTCGGAATTAGTCCAGTTAACTTAAACCATTTATATTTATTCCAACTTTTCCCATCTCCAGCGCGACCTCATTAAGTTGTACAAAATGCTGAGGATTTTTAGTAACAAAGTGAAGTGAGGAAGATAAGATTGAGTGAACATCAGCTGTTTTTTGGATTCTACTTAATTACAATTAAAATCCGGGTAGGATTGAGCCCCAGCTCAAGTTATGAATAGTAGTTAAAAGTGGGAAAAAGTTAAATGCCAGCAGGAAACCCGTTATTTAATCATCATCAATTTGCGGAGCAGAACACCATGATGCAGCCACCGATTGTTCCACCACCTCAACAACAACCAGGGATGTATGCTCCTCCTCAAGTTCCTCAGGGTGGAGGCTATCAACAAGGAGGTGGAGGAGCTCCGAATACAAATAATCCTTTTCAAAATCATCAACAACATCACCAACCTCATATCCCTCTTGTCCAGCAACCGCCTCCTCCTCCTCCTGCTGCAGCTCCGGGAGGGATTACGAGTAGTTCAAATAGATATCCTCCGAATCCTGCTCTTCAACCTCAGAATTATGCACAACCTCCTCCTGTTCCTGGCTCTTATCTTCCTCCTCAGCAGGCGCCAGCTCCTCAGCGCTACGTGATTTCTGGTCAACCTGTCAACCCCTCCAATATTTATCCAACCATTCCTTCCCCTGGAGCTCCGCTACCCAACAACTATTCTAATCAACAGCAGCAGCCTCCTCAACAGTACCAAAATCTTAACCAAGCACCTCTTCCAAATTCCCACAATCAAAATCAGTATGTTCCTCCTCAGAATCAGCAGCACGCGTACAACAACGGCGGAGTGGGAGTTAATCAGGTTACGGGAGGGCTCAACTCCATGTCGATTACTCAACAAGGGTTTAACAAGCTGTGGGGAACGGATCACGCCGACCTCCTCAAAACGCGGCAGGTGCTGCCTCCGGAAGGAGTCAAATCCCCGGAAATACGCTTCCAACATGAGTATATGAACCATGTTAATTGTTCGCCAGAGTGAGTAGACAATATTTAAATAAAATATTTATTTTTTATAAAAAACAGGCTGATTTTAATGGAATTTTTTTGTAGTTTGTTTCGCTGCACCCTCACAAAAATCCCGGAGACAAAAACGCTCCTCCAAAAAGCTCGCCTCCCACTCGGGATCCTGATCCACCCCTTCAAAGACCTGACCCAGCTGCCTGTCATCCAATGCTCGCAAATTGTGCGCTGCCGGTCTTGCCGCACCTATATAAATCCTTATGTCTACTTTGTCGACCAGCGGAGATGGAAGTGCAACCTTTGTTTTCGGGTGAATGACCTCCCCGAAGAGTTCCAGTATGATCCCGTCACCAAAACCTATGGAGATCCTTCCCGACGCCCAGAAGTCCGCTCGGGAACCATTGAATTTCTCGCCCCCGCTGACTACATGGTCCGACCGCCTCAGGCAGCTGTTTATTTATTCGTCTTGGATGTCACAACCCTGGCGGTAGACACGGGCTACTTGAAAACCGTTTGTGATGTGCTTCTCGAGCATCTGGACACTCTCCCAGGGGATGCCAGAAGTCAGATCGGTTTCATCACGTTTGACTCCGCTGTCCACTTCTACAACATGAACTCTAGTCTCAGCCAGCCACAGGAACTGGTTGTTTGTGACATTGACGACATTTTCATCCCTTGTCCGGACAATTTACTTGTTAATCTTGAAGAGAGCAAAGAGGTTGTTCGTCACCTCCTCACAAACCTCCCTGGAAAATACCTCTCGAGTCAGAATGAGCCTAGGAGTGCGCTCGGAGCAGCTTTACTCGCAGCCCAGAAAATATTGGTGAGTTTTATCCAATAAAACCCATTTTCCCCTTGCAAAAATGGACGTTAACGGTTTTGTTTTGGTTTTTTAGGGTCCAATTGGAGGTAGAATTACAGTTTTTTGCGCCTCCCTCCCCTCCGTAGGCCCTGGCTCTCTTCCTAATCGCCAGGCTGATGTGAAATCCGTCAAGGATCTCACAACCGCTCTCAACCCATCCACAGACTTCTACAAAAAGCTCGCCTTGGATTGCTCAACCCAGTACATTGCCGTCGACCTGTTTTTCCTCAACAGTCAATATTGTGATGTTGCCTCCATCTCCTGCATCTCCAAATTTTCGGGAGGAAGCATCCAATACTTTCCAAATTATCATATGGTGGAGAATCCCATTCAAGCCAAGCTTTTTGAGCAGGCGATGGTGCGCTACGTCACGAGGAAGATTGGGTTTGAAGCCGTGATGCGGGTGAGGTGCTCCCGTGGGATGAGCATTCACACCTTCCACGGGAACCTGTTTGTCCGCTCCACAGACCTCCTGAGCCTCCCCAATGTGAACCCCGATGCGGGATTTGGAATGCAAGTCAGCATTGATGAGAGTCTCAGCGATTTCCAAACCGTTTGCTTCCAAGCTGCGCTGTTGTACACGAGCTCCAAGGGGGAGAGGAGGATTAGGGTGCATACGCTTTGTCTCCCGGTCGCAGGGAATGTGAATGATGTGATTCAGAGCGCAGATCAACAGGCGATTATTGGACTGCTGAGTAAAATGGCGGTGGATCGGAGTCTGAGCAGTAACTTGATGGATGCGAGGGAGGCGTTCGTTAATGCCGTGGTGGATGTGCTAAGTGCCTATTTAACTACACAAAATTCACTACCCAATTTGGCCCTCGTGGCGCCCAAGTGCTTGCAGATGTTGCCGGCGTATACTCACTCCATTTTGAGAAGTGTAAGAAAGATTTAGTTGAGATTTGTTGGGTTTTTGGAAGGGGATGATGATGAGGTTTTTTTTGAGTTTAGATGGGATTCAGGGCTGATTTGAGACCAAGGCTGGATGATCGGACGCAGTTTATGAACCAGATGAAAACCCTTCCGCTGTTCCAGCTCATACAGACCATCTATCCGGATTTGTATCCACTTCATACCATCGCCAGTGTTGTGAGTGCATTTTACTTTGGTTTTTTGGGAGTTATAATGAAAGGGAGCGGGTTTTTAATGAGTTTTGGGGGGGTTTACAGCCTTTAGTGCAAGTTCCACAGTCGTCGAGGTCCACCACTCCAGAAAATGGTGAGGAGGAAGAGAAATATCCCCAGTTTCCTGTGCTCCACCTGTGTTCAGATAGGATTGAAGCGACTGGCGTCTACCTCCTTGATCAACCGGACCTCATCCTCATCTATGTTTGTCGGAATGTCTCCACCCAGTTTTGTGAGGATGTTTTGGGAGTCCAGGGCTTTGTCGCTTTACACGAAATGGTAAAAACCAATCATACTTAACTTTAAACCTGTTTTTAACCAAAATTAACTAAAAATCTCCGGTTTTTTGGGGTGCAGGACGATCTACCCGAGTTGGAAACGGAGTGGGCCAACCTCATCCGCAATTTCATTAGCTATCTCCAATCCAACAAGCCATACCAAGTCCCCATTAGAATAATTAGGTAAGCTCAAACCTTCTCACTCGATTTTTAGCTAACTAAACCGAATTCTAATCAACTTTTTGGGTTTTTAGGGAAGACAGCAGAGAACGAATGTGGTTTGTTAACAACCTAGTCGAAGACCGGGGCGAGGGGAGCGTCTCCTACTACGAATTTCTACAACAGCTGAAGAACATGGTTAAATAATAGTTAACTTTAGTTGCTAAAATATTCATAATCTAAGTAGCTTTTTCAAAAGGTCGACTGAACAAGATCGGAGCCGGAGTGGATGATCAGAATCATACTGAAATTCTTAGGGAAATTATACAAAACTAGGATAACTCTTGAGTGTAGTAAAGCTAAGCATAAATAAAAAGTTTGTAAAAGCCTCTTTTCATTTCAATGAGAAAAAGAGATTCTTTTTTAATTAGTTAGTTGTAAACGGAGGAGAAAATGAGAGGGAGTCAGTCAGGAGGTGGGTTTTGGAGGTGCAATAATTGATATTCAGAGAGCCCGTGCCGTGTTTAAATATTGAGATATTATTATGAGCTAAAAAAATCATCAGGATTATAAATAAAAATAGTTAAGGATGTTCCTTCAAATTTTGAATTTTGTCATTTGACTTGCATGTATCGAGTTGCCGCACGCAAATGAAAGTTTAGACCGAACCAGACTTCTTTTGTGTCTGATGTTGATCATATCAGATAGAAAACAATCTTGTTGACCACTTTATTTAAACACGTTAAAAAAGTGCCCTGTTAGCAGTGCTAGGAAATAAAGTTGAGCCGAATTATACCACCTAGAAGTCAGAAAAAGTGTCTGTGACTATCGGTTGAGGCACAACATTTCGCTGGAATTATCCCGCAACTCTACTTGATCTGGAGAAATCGAGGTGGAAGAGGGAAGTATCAGCCAATCAGAGGCCTTTCGTGATCTTCGAGCCTACGAGCTTTTAGCGTTACTAGGGCTAAATGCACTATTTACTGACGCGCTTCACTTAGCTAATGTTCTTCATTAAATGCCCTTAGTTATATGTAAAACTTCGTCTTGTGAAATAAAATGTTATGCATTCTCTTGTGATATGTAAACATAATTATGGTAGTTTAAACTAGTAATAATATGTCCCTTAGCGTATAAAAACTTAATGTTATTACAAACATGACTATTTAAAAGGAGTTAATTAATGTGAATCACTCGGTTTGTCTGTCTGTCTGTAAGATGGTGAGTGAAGGAAGATGCGACAAAATTACCAAAAAGTGTAGACCTAATATATTTACAACAATAATTATTTACAACGTTTCGCTTTAAAAAAACCAACTAGGTTAGGTATCAATTAATGCCATTTTTGTTTGTGATTCCACGGAAGGAAAAAGAAAGGAGAGGAATAAATAAATAGGTTTTGGATTTTCCAGTGCCAAACCAAAATAACTGAATTAAAATGTTTTGAATGATTTTTTAAATGCATAATTTCTGGTGTTAAATAAAAAGACACTTGGGCTACTTGGGTATTTGCAATTAATTAACTTTTAATAACAATTCTTGTTTGGTAAGGAACAAAATCGGTAAAGAACCTTATCATCGCTCATAATTGTTAATGTATCATCAGGTATCAGGTTATCATGATTTGTAGCCAACCAACTTGAACACCACCTTAAAAACAATAGAAAATCATCATCATCTTAATCAATCATAATTACAAGTTATAATTCAAATCAGGATGACTTACATCAGTCTTCACATGATGTTACATGGGTTTGATGGAGGTGGAGAGCGCCTTGCAGGTGCTGGAGTCGTCCTTTGAGGTGACTTCCAAGCCTCCACTTTGGGAGCGGGTGTTGGCTTCACTGGCACAGATTTGCAGTAGCGCCCAAGTCTCTTGCACTTCTCACAAAGGTCCCTCCGATGTTCCTTGCTCGGATCAATATGACTGTTAGCACCACCTCCCTCACTCAGTTTTGGGATGACGTATTGACCCACTTGAGCTTGCCACTTTTGGTTGGCTTTCGCCATCCTTCCACAGCTTTTGCAGGGGTTTCCTCCCGCACAATACTTGTACTTCCACCTCCCCTCTTTCCCGTTTGTGGATGACAAACAGGGTTCACAGTAGTAGAAGTAGAGACGCTGGAGTCCCGTTGCAGGCACGGATTCATTGCAGGATTTGCACTGTTGACCGAGTCCCTCCAAGCGACAGCGGACTCCCAACGCTTGTTGCAGATGGGGCAAGTGTACTCCCGACAGGGGTAGTTTACTCCCAAGTCAGACATTGCGCTTTGGAGATTTACTGATTAATAAAAATTATTTTCTAGTGAAAAAAACACCCTGCTCTGTGCTGTGCAAATACAAGTGCTTTTTCTTCTGGGGAACGAGCAGCGAGCAACCCATTTTCAATCACCCACGGTGAAAACGTTTTGTTGGGTTGTGGTTCACGTTGTGGTTACAACGTGAGTGACCTAAACTTGGCCGGATGCAGTCTCACTTCACCCCGGAGACTTGAGCATGTCCCCATTCAGGCCGACGTCAGCCACAGCCAGATACATTTAAAGCATATGCTGTTTTGAATACATGCCCCCATCCATGACAAGGAACTTCAAAACGTTGTATGTTGGTAGATTAGACAAAATTTGATGGGGCATCGTACGTCAAAACAGCATATGCTTTAAAGTGTATCTGGCTGTGGCTGACGTCGGCCTGTCTCCCATGGCCTATTTCAGCCCATTTTCCGGGCTGCTCTGCGGCTTGGTTACGGAAATTTCGGGTATATCACTAACAGCTCTGAGTGATGATGATGATTACCAAACTTGTATGTAGATACTGAACGAGAGTCGCAGTCTTGATATGAATTGCTAATAAATAATATAAAGTTATTATTATACGAATTTTAACCTTTTCAAATGGCGTTGTTGATGGTGGTGAATGCACTAGTGGTGGGGTTTGATAAGAGCTTTCTGTACGTGCAGATGGCAATACAAATTACCATTACAATATAGTTGCGTGGTAATTGCTCATGTGACAACGTAGTTGTGAAGGGGGCTTTATCAGTACTTGGAAATCTATGTGGTGTGGATATTCCTGACCCTAGGGTCTGACCCTTGACGTGGCGATTTGTTCCATATGAAATTATTAGATAAAACTTAGTGTGTAGGTTGAAGCACCTCATAATAAAGTAAATTCCGAGAAAACATGACAAAAAAGTGGAATTTATTTAGTTTGAATATCAACTATAAGAATATGTCATACGTCTGATAGGTCATATGTCGCAGAAGGTCGCTTTTGAACTGCGAAATAAACATGCTATTTACAATCGGATGTTAGTTGACTGTTACATTACAACACTTGGTTGTCATTTGAAAATAAATTGTACCTAGAATTTGGCATGAAGCTCAGGTGCTCTCAGTTTCATTCAACCTTTGACCTAGCAAGCTATCTAGTTAGTGGAGAATGTTGAATTGACTGTGCTATTGGGATTCAAGATTTAATTTACTTCTGTAGGATTGCCTACTTATCACTTAAGAGATTCTACGCCATTGTTAAATGAAGAAACTCTATGCATCGCATAATAATATTAATATTTGAATTAATCTGAACCCGGCCGCTTATATTTGATAATTAAAAAAAACGTATTAGTAAATTTTATACGTTTTGTTTGTTCAAAATGACATTATTATTCTTTCAAATCATCGGTAGTACTAGGAAGACCATTATTTCTAAGAAAATGGCAATACGATAAATATAAAACGCATTTCCGCTGTCTGTTCAAACCTTGTTAATATTATGCACAAACTTGGGTCAAACTCGCATACTACCTACCGCTACCACCAGCATTCTCTTCAAAAATTTGATGTCAAAAACCAAACAGATCTAGGAAGGGATTCATGAAGTGATTCTCACGTCCACGTTACTGTCAGTCATTGTTTCAATTGAAAATTGTCCTTAAAATCGCATAATTAAATTTTCAAAAATAGCACTGAATATTCAGGGATACCACACCGACCAATTTCTTTGAAAAGCACTGAATATTCAGGGATACCCTTCGGATGTATTTTATGTGAGCACTTAATATTCAGTGTCACCTTCACAACTATACGTATAAGAAGCACTGAATATTCAGGGATACCATTCCAATCAAAATTTCTTCATCCCTTAATATTCAGTGTTACCTCACCAACATTATAGTACTGCAGCACTGAATATTCAGGGATACCATAGCATGTTAAATCCAGCAACCCTGATTATGTCGTGCTTGCCCACGCGATAAGGTAAATGAGTTCTCAATTTTATATCTTTCAATTTGATTGTTGTTCACCATTTAAGTTATTTATCTAGACTAAAACGCTACAATGCTAAAGGATTTGAGCGAATGATAAATTATAAAATATAACAATTCAATACAAACGCTTTTTTTAATATGCCGACAATCAGCTTATGTTCCATCACATTGAAGTCAAATTCTTGGCACACCTTCGAGCAATACCAGGCGTTCTTACACTTGCCACACTTGAACTAAGCATTCTCTTCCCCACAAAACCTGCAGACATTCATCCCCCCTCCCAAATAAACAAGGCAGTTATGATCATCCACCCTAATTCCAGTCTCCGTCTCAGCGGCTTGATCTGCATGTACGGGTTCAAAATCGTTTTCGAAGCGGGTTGCTCAAGTACAGCTTCCTTTGGAGGACACCCACAGGTAAGTTGGTTTGGGCAGACATTCTCAACTTGAATTTTGAGCTGGAGCTTCAGCAGTCACTTTTAGTTCGGTATCAAGTACCCCAACTTTCTGAGAAAGGTCTCCACCTCTTCTTTCTCGCTACTAGATCTCCGGATGGGAATCCCCAGCGACAGCGTTGCCTTTTCTGCTTGTTTCCCGAGATGGTAGTAAGCGAGCGCAGGGATTTCCCCTTGTTCGAAAGCAATGTAGAGACACGCTATTCTGTAGCAAATTGAAGGGACCATGGGACACCCATCAGGTGCCTTGGTTAGAAACTCTTGGCAGGCGGCAAACACCCTCTCTATCTCACAATCAGCTCGAGAGCTCTCTGAGATCTCTATCAAACATGAGCATTTGTAACAGAGGAGCGCCAAGTTATCTGGAAACTTTTCCAGTCCTTTTGTCACAGTGTGAAGGCAGACTTGGTCTTCCATAGCCAGATGAATTTTGTGGAGAATGGTATGAAAATGGACGTTGTCTGGATACATCGTGATGCCCTCTTGGATGAGCTTATCCCACGCACTACACTTTCCGCATTGTCCGGTGTTGAACCTCACAAAACAGAGTCTCGCCTTCATCTCCAAGTCTCCTTTCTTGCCTTGCTGGCTTGTGAAGACTTGCTCCACAGCTTTTTTGAGGAGATATGAAGCGTTATGTATAACTCTATCAAATTTGTAAACACTAGTTATCTGGGTGTAGAGAGCGTTAGCAACTCCAGTTGCTCCTTCCCTTCAAACCAGTTTTTTGGAGAGCAGCTCCCTGGCACGGCGTTTGCTTCCAGAGAGCAAAGAACGCAGCGGAAACTGGACACCCTTGCTCTGCCCCTTTTTCCCATTTCTTTACAGTTTCCAAAGCTACAAACTGGAGTCGCCAGTCCGTGACTGGTGTCAGTTCCACGTCAAACGAAGGGGGCTTCCGTTCTACAACGTTTTTCATGCGACGAACCCGATCCATTAAGGTCACCCCTTTCACCTCATCCAATCCATGGTGTTTTTCAAAAGCCAATATTTCTGGGAGCAGCTCATCCCCGCTTCTTCTCCAGTTCTTCAACGCCGCTATAAACTCTTGTTCTGTGATTCCCCCAAACCTGAGCAACCCATTGCTCGCCGTTTTGAACGTTTCAAGGGCCTTCTGTGGCTCCAGTGATGTTTGTAGTAGCAAATCAAATGGGCTGCAGCCTCAGCTTCTCCAAAATTGAGAGCCTGCTTCCATTGAAACTCTGCCAATTTTTCGTTGACGGAACCCCTCGTCCGTTCATGTAACCATTCCCAAATAAAAGGCAGCAGCGGCTACCCCATTTTCGGAGGACTTACTAAACCACTCCACCGCTTGGATGGGGTCCTTCTCCACCACAATCCCGTGATCGTACATCACCCCCAATTCAAGTTGAGCATCTGCCACTCCAACATTCACTCCCACGCTTGTTGCTCGTCCTGGCGAGTCGGGATCCATTTGAGCTGCTTTGGAGCACAACTCAAATGCTTTGGAAACGTCTTGTGGAACCCCTTCTCCGGTTCGGTAGCAAATTGCCAGACTGTGAAGAGCCTCAACAAACCCAACTCTGCCGCTTTGGTGAAGTGTCGGACGGCTTCAGCTGGGTTTGGGTGAAGCCCCCAGCCATTCAGGTATTGGTGAGCCCTGACAAAAAAGTTGTAGCCTGGAATCTTCTCTGCCAGTTCTTTGGTCATACCCAGCGTCTTCAGAAACTCTTTTTCTGTGATGTCCCGACCACGCTGCTTTGAGTACTGGAGGAGCTTTTCACTCAACGTTTTCGGCAATACTTCACTATTGAGATGAGTTGTCACTCCGCTCTTGATGGTCAAAAGGATTTGGGAAGAAGCCAGCTCGTTTTGGACCTTCTTTTCCACTGGGGAGATGGCGAGGGAGGAACGGCAGTGGGCTGATCGCTTTGAATATCCCCAAGGAGTCGGTGAGCTTGGGCCATAGTAAAATGGGCTTGCCATGACTTCTCATTCAGTTCCAGAGCTCGGGAAGCATCCTTCAGGGCTTCTTGGCAGCAGCCTTCCACTTCAGAAGTCAACTGTTTCTCCTTTTTGAACTGGGCAAACTTGAGGTAGCACTCTGCTCTCTTTTCATAAGCGGTGCTTGATGAATAGGAAGTAAGCTTGGCATAATAATCGCCTCATCATAGCACCGGATTGCGTGCTCAAATTTATTCTTGTTGAGAAGCCCCCTCCCCCGCTCGTACAGTCTTTTCGTGGATTTATAAGCAGCAACTGAGGAACTGCGTCCTGCTTTTTTTATCGCAGCCTCAACCTCCTCCTCAGTCACTCCCAAACCTTGCATAATACCCCGGAATGAGTTCACTTTGATGTTGTACTCTTCCGAACTCAGCTTCTTGCTGGGGTGATGAGCCAGCTCGTTTCGCAAAGTGGTGAGGAGACGCACCGCAGCATTCTCTGATTTGTAGGAGTTCCCAAGGTTGTGCAGAACCAGGAAAGTATGGAAATATCCCAGTCTTCCAAACACCCTTTGGAGATGAGGAGTTTTTGGGCGTTGTTAGCTCTCCTGTAAGCCACTTTACCAAGACCTTCAATGAACTGCTGACCTTGATTCTCACATTGCCCCCAGTCCTTCCCAGCCCTTCCCAGATTCTTTTTTCCAGCGGGAGGAGAAACAGCGTTCGCGAGAATGCCTGGG
>LJIJ01001930.1:0-33823 GCA_001718145.1 Orchesella cincta
ATGCACTGTTTCAAATGATTTACACGGCTTGTGATATTACAATCAAAAGCTACTGGAGTGGCGATAACAAATTTTCATAGTTAACCCTTTAGTATGGTTGCCCTTATTGATAAATGCAGGGATAAAACTCCTGAACGTGGTTGCTGTAATTATTAAGGTTTAGAAATGCATGGCAATACTTATTAATAAGTGTCCATGAAATTGGGTGCCGCGTGGCAGCCAATAACGTCATACATTTGTTCGTGAAATTAGTGTATATGCCTTTCCAGCGTGACAAAATACACTTAATCACTCTAGTAATAAAAAGTCCTTTGACATTTTGTAAACCAAATGTATTAACTAAATCTTTGAGTACAAAATGTATTTGAGATAGTCAACGAGCTCTATGAAAGTCGTCCGACACCCAGATTTTCTTTCAGTCCAATTATACGTGTATGTTATAATACTAATTGAGTTATGCATGCAAATCTCGGGTACCGGTTGGACTTAGTTAAAGCATTTGTGATTGGGACAATCTGAACACGGTGTCCGCTTTTGAAGCAAGGAATATTGCTCCGATAAAAAATGGCATTTCAAATTTCATTTTGTTTAAAAAGGAGGTAATTCGCGTGTTTAGATTTATGACTCTTATTACGTCCGCGGAAGGTAATGTCCCCTTTAACTAAAGTTGTCCACAGGTGGCACAAAAAGTTTTGAGGATTTTGCTTGAAATTTGCAGGATAATAGATTTTAATGCGTGGATTACGGATCTGCAATCATTAAATAGGTTTAACGATCATGACGTCACCAAGGGACAATAAATGGCAGGAAAGTGGAAATGTGGCAGCACTGATAATGTAAAAAAAAATCACCATCACCATGTTAATCAGTGAGTCTAGTAGTACCGAGCAATCAGTGTTCGTAAAATCTTTGCGCGGGAAATTGGGGTATTTTGCCAGCTGACTGGTTATAAATGGCATTGTGTCAGTGGTGAGAGATTGGTTTCTTATCAGTTGACAGAAATGTTTGAACAATCAATTTCGCCGCATGTAAATACATGGATATAGATATGGTAGTAAGGCATATGGCCATTCAGGCATAGCTATAGTTTCCCTTTTACAGATGAAGTAGTTTCTAGAATTTTAAGATTTTAAATGTGTCCGCCTTTGGCGTTAAGGTTGGTCTTGTGTACGCAAGGAGCCTGAAAAACATTGCATATCGCCTACTCCGCAATTAAAGTTTAATTTTCGTCTACACATAGATTCCTTATTTTGTCACCGTCAATTGCAGTAATGCCGCCATTGCAGTCATGGCCATTTATTGCCATTCCGAACACTGCCAACAACCAATTCCGAACGAGAAAACGTACAACTTTTTTCTGGGTAATATCATGATTGTTAAACGTATCTAGTGATCACCGATTTGCAATCTAAGCAAAAAATCCATTGTCCTGCCAAATTTACCAAAATTTGCGACACAAAGTTTAAGCCTCCTTTTGGCCAACTTTAGATACATGGGACTTTATATCGCTACATCTCGAATGACCGGGTTTATTTTTTGCCGAGTCGTCCATGATATATACATTTTGTCTTTACTCATTAAATATTTAACTGATTACAATGGAGCGATTAACATAGTTTCGTAATCCACAGATAAACTAGCATCATCTTTTAATTTGTAGAACTGTGTAGGCGTAATACTAATTTTGCAAAATACAATGCGAAGTTAATCAGCTGAGGTAAATTCGTTTTCAATTGTTATTGCCATCAATGTTTAAATTGGGGTATTGTTAATCTAGGTGACCTCAAATTAAAATTAAATCAAAACAAAATTAAAATCAACGGCAAACAACACGTCAACACTCGTTCACTAAAGCTCGGTTTAAACCTTAAGATTTGAAAAACAATAAACTGATAAGATTTGTAATTATATTCCGTTTTAATTTTCTTACGTAAATAAAGTTATCCAATATACTTATAGTATATACTTTAATACAAAATTCAATGAAAGACCTGTAAACAACGTGTTGATATCACATTAATTCATGGGACAAATATAAACGTGAAGATATAAATAAGAAATCCTCGGCTAAATTTTTGTGAAGAACGCGCGCTATGAAGAAAATTGGCGAAAACAAAATTCAAGAATATATCAGACCTAATTTTTACGAAAATCAATGTTAATTGAAAGATTTTAAGAGTTACTATATCAGTAATATAACTGCTACGTCCCACTTTTAAACAATATTTTGGTTTGCATATGGTAGGCTAATAGACTTTGTTTGAACGGTGTTTGGTAATTTATGAGCAGGCTAACTAATGAAATGCAATGCTGTGGATATTGTTTTTTTGGTATGAACTTCTTACATGATTTGGGAGAGCGTATGAGTACTTGCATAAGCATAAATCCGATTATTTGGTCAGACTCGACTAACGTGCGTCAAGAATGGCGTCATTACCTACATTACCTATACCGTACTATTACCTAAGTTTTATTACGCTACTATTCAACCATAACCTATTCCTACTTATTACCTACTATTACCCTACTTTTATTACCTACTATTACGCTATATTCGCTAACTAATATTACCTACTGATTACCTAACCGATATTACCCTACTATTCGCTACTATGATTAACCCAACTATTACCTACTAGATTTGTACTCCAACTCGATCTGGTGCAAGTAGCCAGCCGCCGAACGACACGCGAATGCCTTATTATCGACCATACCCATTATACGTGAGCTCGCAACTTTTTATCCAGTAAAAAATAACCAAATATAACCAAAACGCAACACAGTTTTAAAACAGGCAGACGCTAAAAGGTTTGGTTATAATTGGTTATTAGACTAAATTTAATTTTGTTCACTTGACCTCTACTTCAATCCCAGATCGATTCTGCGTCAAAAAATAGAGTAACAGAGCAGGTAATAGTAGGTAATAGAGTAGGTAATAGTAGGTAATAGTAGGTAATAGTAGGTAATAACGTAGGTCCGTAAGTTTCGGGGTATAGTAGGTATAGTAGGTAAAGTAGGTAATATAGTAGGTAGGTATAGTAGTAAAAGTAGGTAATAAAGTAGGTGGAATTGTAGGTAATATGGTATTGTGTAGGTAATGGGCGCCATCTTGACGCACGTTAGTCGAGTCCGACCGATTATTTTTCAAAAGAAGTTAAAAAGCAAGTAAACTTGCGTGGTGGTCTCGTTAATATCGATCGTGGATCATCAAATATTTGCCTGAATTTTCGAATTTATACACGTAATATGCAATAGCGATGGATTCTATTAAAACAGCGCAAATTTCTAACAAAGTTGCGAGAATTTCTACATACGCATGATTCTTATATTTTCTGCGGGGATTTCTATTAAACATCTGCAGGTTTAAATGCATCCCTTAATTCATTATATTATCATTGTCAACATAAAACCAGTTAACTCCCTTCCTGTGTTATAACTGTAAACAAATTGTTACCCTCTGCGTGGGCAGCATGTTTTTAAAGTTTTCGAGATTTTCAAAACGTATGGCTTACAGCTTTGAGAAAACCAATAATTAATAAACATTTTATCTTTAATTATTACTTCAGCTATTGCATAAAATACGAAATTTCAAATACAAAGTTCACGCTATAGTTCTCATTGCTTAAATCTTCCCCATCGAAGTTAAATCTTATTTCCAGCTTATAGTTCATTGTATAATGTAGTGTGGCACTAAATTTGTGAAGCACTGGTGATGATGAACGTCAGAAACGCTTTGTAGGTTCGTTTGCGTGAGTTGAAGCCAAAAATATTTAAAATTACTGTAAAATAAATACACAAACTCTTATTAAAATATCCCAAAATAGTGACGTACATACAACTATATTTTAGCAGAGGCCAGTCATAGAACTCATTTCCTCCGTAGCTGCAGCCCAGTCGCAATTTTGAACACAAATTCTTGAACTAAACGTATTGCCAGAACAATGCTATCTCAAAGAGTTATTGAATCTTACAAAAAATCCGTCAGATTGGCTTCATACTTTCCTGGTTTTCCAATTTACTTCAGTATCAGGACGACGAAGTTGGATGGAAAAGAAAAAGGAATTTCGCTTACATCAATTAACAAAGGGTGTCCACCAAATCATTAAAAATCCTACAAGAGGAAATAACTTACTAGACTTAATTTTTGTAAATAACATTAAAAAAGTACTAAAAGAAGGCTCATACGATGCATTTCTTGCCGACCACCATGTAACAGAGTGCACGTATAAATACTCATATAAGAAAGCCAAATACAAAATAATTAAATATAGGGATTTTAGGCCTAAACGCATTCAACAGTTTATTCAATCCCTCAATTCAATTTTCATGTACCACGTTATTGATGTAAATGTCACTCTTTCCTATTTGCATGAACTTACCTCAGCTTACTTTCCTCTTAAATCAAAAAGGATCAGAGTCAATACAAAAAAGAAATACGTGTCCAAGCACACGAAAAGACTTCTAAAACGTCGTGACTTACTGTACCATCGTACAAGGAGATTTCCTTCGCTTGGTTCTTTGAACAAGCTAAAACAACTGCAAAATCATATAGATATGCAGATAATGAAGGACTCCAAGTCTGCTTTGATGTAAAAATCCAACAAATGTATGGAATGCCGTACAATCTACGTATAAAATGAAGTCTCAGCGTTTTGACTTACAACTAGATCCAGATGCAATTAATGACCACTTTGTCAACATTGCTACCTCCGAAAGCACTAACTTTACTTTTCCATCTAAGCCTAACAACCTGCCATTCAAGCTTACTAATCTTCTTCCTTCTGACATCATTGATGCGTGGTACAAAATGAAAAACAGAAATAATAAGGCAGAGGACCCACTTAAAATCTCAAACAAAGTTATGGGCATTGCACTGCAGTCTAAATACTTCTTATGTACATTAACAAATTTGTTTAATTCTTTCATAACTACTGGAGAAGTACCTGAATGTCTTAAGCTAGCAAAAATTGTACCTGTCCCCAAGATTAACAATCCAACATCACCCAATGAGACTCGACCGATCTCAATACAAGCAGTTATTACAAAAATTCTCGACAAATGTATCTACAAACAGCTTTCTCAATTCTTTTATAATAACGATCTTTTAAGTACCAACAATTTGGTTTTCGAAAAAGTAGCTCTACCACACATGCACTTACTAAAATAGTTGATATTATGTATGAAGCTCTCGATGAAAATGAAATATGCATGTTTATATCTTTAGACTTACAAAAGCATTCGATTATGTAGATAGGGATCTTTTGATTCACAAACTAAAATGGTATGGTGTAGATTGTAAACTTATAAACTCGATGTTAAGAGGTAGATCTCAATTTGTATGCTACAACAACAAAATTTCCTCAACCAAATTTACCACGAGAGGTATCCCACAAGGTGCAGCTACCAGTAGTCTTTATTTTAACATCTACATTAATGACCTTCCACTTCACATTAAACATTGTAACACCACAATGTTTGCAGATGATACAAGTATTCTCAAGAGAACCTCAATTGATAACTTACCACTTCAATTAATTTAATTGAAGAAGATTTAAACAGTGTAAACTTATGGCTTAACGAAAATAGAAAAATGAATGTAACAAAAACACAATTACTTGTAGTGGGTAGGCCAAAAATTAAACTCTGTGAAAATGTATGTATCAAATTCAATAACGTTACTGTAAATAGAGTCCCACAAATTAAAATGCTTGGGCTAATAATAGATGAAAATTTAACCTTTGGAAATCACTGTGCGCATGTGCTAAAAAAATGCTATGCCTCCTTGTCTAAGATATTCCAGCTTAAGAAATTACTATCGATTGAGAGTAAAAAGATTTTGGTTGAAGCATATATAATGAGTGTGTTGAGGTACGCATGTCCAATTTGGCTAAACAAGTTATCTCAGCAAACTGAATAAACTAAACCGTTTAATAAAAGCCTCTGCGAGATTTGTCACCAATAAATTAAAAATATGACAGTATTACTAATGAGATATGTAAAACCCTTGAATGGCTCATGCCCAAGTATATGTATGTATATGAAAGCCTAGTTTTTTACTTATAACATTACCTTTCCAATTGTAAAACTCTACAGAACTACTGGACTTTTCGCCATAAAACTGTTATAAATACTAGAAACAACAAATACCTTCAACCTTATCAAGACCTACAAAAGCAACTGGGGAGAAAGGACTTTCAAGAACCAAGCAGTCACTGGAATGGCTTCAACTACCAATGAAATCATAACTCAAAGTATCTAGTCATAATAATTAGAGTATTTAAAAAAAGCGTGGTAGCAAATTTAGTACTTGAGAAAAAAAGTGACCGAAAGAAGAGAAACGGAAGGGCAGAGGAGACTACGAGAAAAAAACAACAGAATGCAAGTAATGGTCACCTGATAAATGACAAAGTGAGTGAAAGACTGTCAAAGTTGACTGTGATGAAGTTATTAAAGCAATGTGATTAGTCATTACTGATGGTAAAGTGAAAATTCCATGATGCTAGAATTAGCCAGAATTTTCGAGGGGATGATCGATGCTGAATAAATTAAATTAAATTAAATTAAATTACGTATTTGTCCATATATTTAGCTTGTTGCTGCTAAAACTTGGCTAGTTCACTATTTTAAATTGCAAAACAAGTGATATGAACCCTATTTGGTTCCTTTTACGATATTAGACTGAAAATGACAATTACTGACTAAAATGACTGAAACAACGACAATGTCGATAATTATCTAGCACAATTACAGTTTATTCCACACTAGATAACTCTAAACACAATCAATCAATCAGTAACAATATTCCAATATACAATTTTTTCTGAGCTCGAGCCCAAGAACAATCCTCTCTTCCCTGCTCTCTCAACCCATAATACACATAACGACAGAGAAGCACGAGACCCAAATTATACACAAAGAACATACGACAAATCTATATGCCGCATGTAAATCCGCAGGGTCTAGTCTTGCGTTCCGGACACAAAAAGATTTTCGCAATGCCCATGAGGAAACTTTGCCATAAGGATGAATCCCTTGTGCAATGGTGGCTGGGGCATTTTCCTTGATGGTCCCATTATCAGTTTCGGTTTCATCCTTATTTTGTATATTGCACCACATTTTCAGTGGAAAGAGTGCCATTTGAGCCTGAAGGAACGAGTTTGTGTTGGCATAAGAAGAAACCAGGAATCCATCAGCAAAAAAAGTTCCTGACATCGTCAACGGGGAATAGGCTCCGACATGCATTTCCTTTGTAATATCTTCAATGGCTGGATATTCCATTTCTCCAGTAGTTGGATTCAGAAAAACAGACATTTCTCCAATTTTGAAATTTTTGGCTTGCTTTCCCTTCACCTGGAGTCGATCAGGAATATGTTGAAAAATCATGTGTGCTTCTGTAACGATGAGTTTCCTCCCATTGGAAAAACGTAACACAAGATATTCCAACATCTCCGAAGGATTTTCGCATCCAGAAATGTGCAAAAGTTTGTTTTAGCAATTTTATCAAGTTTCATTATTGCCCCTGAGAGGAGAATTCCCAAAGCCCATGGTTTTCAAGGGGAAAACCACCCAGTGAAAGTCGTTCTATCGGCTTTCTCTCCCATTCCAAAGTCAAACAAGAGTTCCTTTCGGAAAGCAACCACTTTAGGTGGTGGAGCCTTCTTCGTCTCCTCAACTTCTTTTTCCGACACCTCATTCAGAGAAATCCGACTGGTGATTCGTTGACGTGTTTGTCGTTAGGCAATTGACCAGTCAATTGCCTAACGACAACACGTCAACGAATCACCAGTCGGATTTCTCTGCTTGGAACTGTCTGATTATACTTAATTATCATATCTTTGGTGTTGCAATCCTGGCGAATCATGTATGAAATTTTCTGAAACCCATTCATTCCATATTTGCGTCTGAGTTTAACTAGCCAAGTCGAAACTTGTTGACATCTAGGTCATCTTTGTTAGCTCATGGATTCATTACACTTTTGTGTCATATTCCTCAGAAAATCCACCATAAAGACCAATACATTTCCTTAAAATTTTGCAATGGATGAAATCACGTCAATTAGACACGTCTATTATGTTGCAACTTGGAAATACTATATAAAGCGATAAACAAATTTCAGCGTATTACAAAGTTTAACAAAATAATGACTAAGAAAGACATGACAAAAGTTAACTTGAGAAAGGTTTATCTGCAGAAAAGGAGAAACTTCCAATTCACATTTAAGACGTATTTTGTTACATCGACAATCATTCATTCATTTCATGTAATTACTCTTTGGAGTTTTCTTTTGCAAAAAACAGATACACGACCAATATGAAATTCGCAATGTCATTACAACTTAAACGGTGATAATGCTATTTATGATTCAGACGACGAGTTGAAACCAAGAAATACATCCAATTTCGTTTAGCTTGAGCTATTTCGCAGAATTAAAAACGTCTTCATCGCATTTCTCTCAACTCCTCAAGAATCATTGCCAATCATATAAATACTTTTTTCAATTTCATGTTTGTCTTCTGCCATATATAAATTTGCGTTGCTTCATAACTTGTTCCATTCATACTTTACTCAAGCAAGAGAGTTTGGACTAATAGGAAGCTCTTTTTATTTTTGTTTCTGTTGCAGTAGCCGTTTGAGGAAAAATCATGGCAACTTTTGCCAAAAACTTTCTTTCCAAGTAGGAATTATATTCCTAATTTTCCTGGTTTTTCAAGTCGTGTATTGTCAAAAGGAAAAATCGCTTCGTGATTGCCGTTGCTCGGACATATTTGGGAAGACCAAATGGAACCTGTGTCGAAGCAAACCTTAAAGGGGGATGCGTAACATTCCAAAATATTCACGAGGTACTCTTTTTATTAAAAAAAACTTCGTCTTTTTCACTTCATATAAAATTGATTTAAAAAACTTGAAATAAAAATTATATTGTTTTTTATTACAGGAACGCGTTTTTGAAACACATGCAACTATTGTTACCTATGAATGCGACTGCTACGACCTTGACATGAATGATAATGCTCTCCGGCGTCTGCCAATGTTGGAGCAAAATTATATTCGAGAATTACGGGAACGAAAGCAGAAGATGGATGAAATTCAGAATTTGCAGCGTCAATTAGCTATGAATAAAACTGAACCAGAAGAGAAATTGAACTTGCAGCGAAAACAAAACCAAGAAGAAATGGCAAACTTGGTGCTCCAAGAAGCCAAGAAAAAAGCTGAATCAGAGGAGAAGCTCTTATTACAACAAAAAACCTGGAAGAAGTCAAGCTTACCAACGAGACCAACACGAACGAGCGATTGTTTCTCATTCAGCGTGAAAGCGAGCATCGATTGCGAGCCCGGTTAGCACGCCTTCAGTTTGTTCATGATTTGGCAAAAAAGCGGGGCTTCAACCACATAAAAAACTCCTCAGATTCGGTGGCACAAACTGACATGGAAAAATATTTGCAAGATATTATTCTTCAAAAGCAACAGCATGATAAAAACCTCCAAAAATTATGGGAAGAAAAGAAACGACAGCAGCGGTATTTGATGGAAAAACAGCAAAGGTTTCAGCTTGAACTTGCACATGCAAAGTTTGAAAAGGAATTAAAATTACCAACGCGTCGTTTCTCCAATTCAAGCTGCTTGAAACCTGGAACAAAAATACTGATGGCAGATTTTACTCAAAAACCTGTTGATTTGCTCCAAGTTGGAGATTTCATTTTGGACAAAGATTTGCAACCAGCAAAGGTCCTCGGAGTTTCCTACGAATTTTTGATGAATCAAAAATTTTATGGATTTGATAACAACTCATTTTTCTTCACAAATAGCCACATTTTTGCAGGGCCTAGTGAAATTGAAACTGAGGGCAATCTGAGACTGTATTCAAAATCAACAAAGAATTTATTCCAAAATAATCCTCTCATGAAATACTTGAATGTGAGTGACATGGGCAACCAGGAACCTTTAAAACTTTTTCATGTTGAGGATGACATGGTTGTTTCTGGGAAGAATGTTGAGGTTTTTGAAGACGGACAAGAATATCCACCAGAAACTCCAATATATTTCATACAAGTGGATAGTCCCACCGGAACGTATTTTGCTAATGGATATGTTTGCAGACATGAAATTCCCCCAGTTGAATACTGGCCAAATACAATGAGCGTCTTGTTTTCGTTGATGGGAACGGAATCGTTTGAAAAGTTGACTGAATTTCCGTATACACTTGAGACAGTGTCTTTCTTGCAGGATGTGACCAGCCAAGTGGCCGAGGGAGTAAATGAGTTTTTGGAGAGAAATGAATTGAGAAATACGGGAATTGGAAATGACCTCAAAATTATGACACTGGAGGATATTTACATGGAAGAATGCATAGGGAAAATATTCAGCAATCCCACATTATCCACTGCTGGAATTGGCTGTATGCAAAAGTTGGCGAAATAATTGCTCCTATTTGGATGTCATTGAGGAGGCCAACGGTTGATGTAACCAGTGTAGCCAAATACCAGCATGAAATATACCATGTTATTAACCAGGAGTTGAAGAAATTATTGTAAAATATATTTTCACTTAAAACATGTAAATATTTCAATTTAACATTTTAATTTTAAAAATCTATGTAACCTGATGGTCTACTTTTGTTGTAGAATAACATTTTGGTTTTATTCAATAACAAACTAATAGATGAAGCGTTAACAACTTTTGGTTTGGATTTCTTTGTTCCTTGATACATAACAATTACATATTATCATGTTAGAGAGCACATCGAAGAATTCTGGGCCAAATCCAAACAGAATCAGAGCGATTCTCAAAACACCCCAATTTTTTGCATGTAAAGTAAATGGGACATTTCAGAATCCAATTATCCGCGTCAAAGCTGTTAAATCCCTGTTTACAATGTGTGGGCAACAGAAAATGAATACTTTTAACTTGATCACTCCTGCTCTTTATTGGTTGTAAGTGTAAAATTTGTAAATATTTCGTATAGGCTGCATTTCACAATGACAGAAATTATTTATAAAATTAAAATACATCATAACGACGTCACACCTTTGAAAGAAATTCTACAGGAGACAAAGACTTTATCAACACATCGAGCCGTCGACGGTCGACAGTCGACCGTCGACTTCTCTGCTTTCCTAGAGCGTGGTGAAAAAATCAGCTTGCCGCTTAATCTCACTTTACCCCATTCACTTGATGGCGAGCTTTCTTCTGTACATTCCAAGAATAGAAGGAAATGCATTGCTCACGCTTACAAACACATAGACTAATTCCCGAACAAATGCATTTCCGAACGCTTTTTCGAACACTCGTCCTTTCACCAAAAGAAGAAGATAAAATGTATAAATATATGCTGCTCTTGATCTTCCTCTAATTTCTCTGGCTTTAGATCATTTTCTGATGCATTTCAAAAATGAAATAATAAAATGGGTGTTAATATCGCATTGTTGTCAGTTTACTGAATTTATTCACAATAATTATATAACTATATTACAACGAAATCTTTAATCCTACGTTTATTCATGTGAATTTAAAATCATCATGAAAGTTTTAATTTAATGCTTGATTAATCGCCTTCTATTCTAGTCTTTTACCCCACTCCTGCAAAAGCTTAGGAACTCTCCCCATAATCCGTTCCAACTCTTCCTCCCTCAACCAACTGGATTCCGCACTGGCCGTAACTTTCAGAGAATTTTCATACACCGAACTGAACATCGTAATCCCCGTATCATTAGGTTGCGGTGGAAAAGCCCATATCTCCAGTACATCAGCAGCATCCAGCATTCTAAGCTTGGTTTTTGACAACGGCAAATTGCTCATCATCAACGAGTTGCTTCCTCCACCCAAAACAATGTGGTGCATAAAAACAGGCAATCTTCCACTCACTTTAAAGACCCAAAACGAGAGAGGAATCCAAGGGCCCGTGATTCCCTTCCAAGATTCTTCTTTTGATGCCAAAATTCTCTCAAAATCAGGTTGGCTTGAGTTGATACTGTAGATAAAAATAGCAAACCGATTTTGAGGGCGATAATCTGGATAAGGAAGGAGTGCAGCTAGCTCCCCAATGCTGAGCTGTTCTGGAACACGTCCTTCTCCCAGAATTTCTTTTGCTGCTGAAATAAATGCGTTTTCCAAAATTGTGGGGATTGTTGCATTCTCAAGCTTCTTTCTCAGGTTTTGAATAGTTCTGAAATCTATTGAGTTTGTCCAAGTGTAACTGGTTTGAGTTTGGTTTGAAATCTGCCTGGGCCAAAATGATTTGAACTTGTTCAAGCTAATTATCAAGAATGCATATGGTCCGAACAACACCGCATTTAGGTAGAACAACAGTTTTTTTCTTGGTGGAAGTCGGAATTTTTGGGGATGCATGAAATGGGTGAAGCCAGTGCTCATGTGGTTCTTGAGCATTGTTGTCAACGAAAATCCATCCATGTAAGCGTGCTGAAGCCGTAAAATTACCAGAGATGTCTCAGCTTCCCCCGAACTCTCAACAAAGCGAGGTACAGTTATCGCCTCCCACTGGGGTCGCATTTCGCTCATATCTTGAAACAATTTTGTGAGTTCTTGCTGAATATCCTTTTTAGTATAAATCTTCTGCTCTGAAAGGGATTTGATGTGGTTTTGCAAGTTGAAATGCTCATCCCGTTTCCAACAAGCGTAGCCCAACTTTGTCACCAAAATCTGCTCAAATTTGGAGTACAGTCGTTCCCCACTGGAATCCCGAACTTGGAGAATCACGTCTTCAAAATTACGCTGGATTTGCTGAGTTGTGATATAACTATCAGTTTTGAGACAAAGAACAACCATTCTAGTTCTTTCCTTGCGTTTCAGAGCCCAAAGAGCATCAGCTCCTTGAGGAACAAGGGAAATTTTTCCGTTGTATTTCTTCAGAAAATAAAATGAAATAAGGAGACGAACTGTCTCGTTCACCAAAATCAAAACCAGAATAACTGGGCCAACAATAACGTAAAAAGTCAGCGAAATTAAAAGAGGAAATAGCCCTCTTGTCTCAAACCTTGTCATTTTTCAAGATATTTTGTGTAGTTGGCAAAAACGTAAGCAAATTTGGAACAACTTTACTGCACTTGTTTTGCACTTTGATTGAAAATCGTATCTGGGACGAATGCATACCACAGTCCAGTTCATTAACCATAAAAAGTGCAAGCTGGATTTTGCCTACAAACTCTCATTTAAAAGAAGATAAGATAAGCTTGAATGCATTGAAAAGTGCAAACTCCACATGAAACTAGAAATGAATGAAGCAGCGCAGCTGTGTACGTGCACAGCCTGCATTTTCCTCAATGCTAAATATTGGCATAAAAACCTTTTTAATGATGACGGCGATTAATATAGTTTTAACTACAAAAAATCACGGAGGCCGAGCTGACCATTCTTCGTACCGTGATAAAACGCTTTATTTAATGACAGAAAGAGAATCGAGTCGTGGAATGAATCAGTTCATGTTTGACCTTAAACATGTGGGTTCATACTCAATCCAGAGTTTCATTTAATTGCATGGGAGACCAATGTGCACTCAAAAAAACCCAACCAATTTACTTACACGTGTTACTCCCATGCTAACAAACTCTTTTATGATGGACAGAAGTTGAGAGCTTATTATACTGCATTTTCGTCATTTATGATGGAATATATTTGAGATAACCTTCAACTGCAAACCAAGTTTTTGTTCTTAGTTTTTTGCTACAATTTTCACACATAAAATGTTATGATGTTCTAATGTTTCATTTGTACGCATTTTGAACCTCATAAAGCTTTAGGTGGCATCGCATCAATTTTTTTTGTACATAATAATTGTCTTTACGAACAGGTCACACAATTTATAAGTTGATATTCTTCATGAACCATTTTTTTGCGTTTGTAAACGGATAAATACATACTCTACGTTTTTATTTCAACAAGAATAAAAAATAAATCACATTTTTTGTTCCCTAACTTAAATTTCACGTGCAGGGTGGATTCGGACAGTAAAAGTTAAAATAATTAAGACATTCCTCCCCACTCGGGCGGCCTCCATACCTGTGGGCGACATACGGCAAATGGTAGCAGAGGCACCGAATGCTCGTGCCTGACGTTTCCAAACCATTCTGTAGCGCTCCTGAATTACCAGACCAGACACTTTTAAAGTTGTAGTAGGCGCCAGGGGCTCTTCTACACTTCGCATTGAACAAATTCCGGTTTGGCAGATTGAAGACATGGTCTTGATCATTTTGGAGCCCGAAGTCCACAACGCAACTCAATCGATTATGGGATAGGAAAAAACGAGTGGCAACCCGAATTCCCAGATTTCGACCAGTTTTGTCCAGCGGCATGAATGGCGTTCCACAATCATCATAGTAGAATCCGGTGTACTCCCTCATATTACAGTCATAAAGCGGTGGAGGTGGAATGCTCCAGACGGTGTCGGCAAGCAACGGCTTTTTGGAGTCGGCTACTTCACAAGCTCCTTCTCCCAATGGCATCACTTGGATGTACTCCGTCTCGTTGTATTTTTGGAGGATGGTGGGATACTTAATAGGACGTGACCATGTTGAGTTACATTCCGTGAACATTTTATCCTTGTCAGGACCGGGATGCCAGAAACATGGAAAACCTCCAACTGATGTTAATGCCCGCTCGCACTCGGAAAAATTGGCGTAGCAAAGACACTGAGTCCAGGCAACTCTGGCGGTGTTATTGAAGGGGTTGTCGTCGGTGAGCGGGTCAACTCCTCGCGACGACGTTGAACCAGTTGATCCAAGTAGGTGGTGAGGTTTTCGTGCCGAAGGCGAAATTCGCAGTTTTTTACGGCAGATTCGAAACTCGGCAGGTGGCAGACTCGGACGTCGCGCTGAATCGCTGATTCCGTATCGGTAGCAGCAGAATACGGAGTCATTGGAGATTTTTGGGTAGGTTTTATTCTCAAGCTCTTTCCACTGACTTGCGGGAACGAGCTCGAGAGTTGCGTTTACTCGCTGGGTGAAGTTATCCCGGTTTGCGGTAGGAACTGGAGGGTTTTTGCAGTCATCTAATGGCAATAAAGTTGGGATGGTTTGCCCGTAACAATCTGTCAAGCCGGAGGAACTATGTACCGCGACTGTTTTGATCGAGGGACAATCCTTTGGGTGATGACCCTCCAAGTAAAATGGAACTTGGTCGAAATTTCCACCGGATATCGATCGCATGATGATCGGGATGTTGATGGTTGTTGCTTCGTAGTCCCAATGAGAATTGCATATGGTCACCATATGATCAAATTTTACGATATTGGAGGAGACACGACCCTTGGATATGATGCAGGGTGGCAAGTATCTCATTATGCACGTCCTGTGAATGGCAGCAGAGGTGGATTCATCTTCACAAATACATTGTCGCCAAGTACCTTCCCAAGTTGTGTCCAGAGTGAGTGAAAAATCTTCCAGTTTCTCCACTTTGTCACCGATGAAATAAGCCCCAGTTTTCAAGAACAGCAAGGCCCCTCGTCAGCTGAAACTCGTGCGTTTTTCCGCGCTTGTTATTACAGCGTTTGATAACCGAGGCGGCGTTGGAGGTTGCAGATGAGTCGCTGGTCCTTAGGAAAACTAGCAAAGGAGTAGCAACAATGAACCGTCTGGGTTTGCCGGAAGGGTGGCTCATCAAACTTGGCCATTGTGTATTCCGGAGAGAGTCGTATTTTGGGTGACTCCAGCTCCAAACCCTTACCCTTCAAGCTCCGCACTGGGATGTTGAGGCAATCATCTGTTTCACCTTCAGGAAGTTGGGTGAGGAGGAAGTCGTAGAGGAGTGGGTTCCCATCATTTTTGTAAACTTCTTCGTAACTCTCGTCAATATGACAATTGTTTTTGACTGAAGGCTTCGAGATCTTCTGGTGACGCTCAAAACTCTCCCAGATTTCGTTTACAAAGGTGATGATGAACGGCGTGATGATGTTGCTCTCGGGGTAGCTTGGCCACTTATGCGGACATTCGGGGAGTGGATGAAACACCTTGACTATAGTGGCAGGCAAGGGACTCTGGAAATCAAAATAACAATTAAGATGATATTTAAAAAAAAAGGTTTAAAGTTAAATTAACGCCTAAATCTTACAACAATCAACGGAATACAGCGCCTGACCCACTGCCTGTAAATCGTATCGTTATTCTCCTCCATGAGCATGTTTGTGCACATGCACAAACTCCAAACTTCGTTGTTTTCATCTTCCTCCAACCAATCCGGTCTCTGCTTCACCTCAAAGTATCTCAGCGTCAGCTCCAGCTTCCGATGAAGTTGGTCATGAACAAAAAGGTCGAATGGGGTTGAATCCCGCATCCCACCCTCCCTTTTGACCACTCCACCGCACCATTCATCCTTGTTGAGTGACTCCAGTTCTGGAGCATTGCAAAACTGCTTCTGTTCTCGAGTCTGGAAAGCCTGTCCTTTATATTCGTAGCAGCAAATAAAGGCCCGTTTCTTCTCGTCTGTTTCATTCGCAACGAACTTTTTCCCGGAAACGCTGTAGTTATAAGCTTTGAGTCGAAGTAGAGGGCTCTCCATTTTACCATTCAATTTTGGATCCGGCAGTTCAAATTCCCAGTTTAAACAATCGTCCTTTTTCACTTTTTCAATAAGTTTTCCCGCGCAATCTGTCAACCACAGCAGGTCAGAAGGTGGAGGATCCGGAAAGCCACAAGAGTAGTTATACTCTAGCTTGTCGTTGTGGCTGTATCGGTCTGAGAAGCTGGTTTCATTGCAGTAATTTTGGTAACGCTCATGTTCCACGGGAATAACAAAGCTCGAATCCGAACTCGCTTTGAAAAGGAGGGGAACCTTGATTGGGCCACAAGTCAGCGCGTAGTCCTCCACAATTCCAGTGAAATATCTAGGTAAACAAGGCAGAAGTTGGAGCCCTGCGCATGCGCAGTCCTCTTCCGACATTGGGGCTACTTGAGGATCTTCCAGAGTGCATAAGCAGGTTCTAATTGCGTCCTCATTCTTCTCAATGTATTCTATTGGGTTTCCCATCTCTTTATTTTGATAATGAAGTCTTCTCAACAGCTTCCGGTAGTTTTGTTTGATATTCACTGGCTGCAACCGGTTTCTGGTTGAGCTCGTATTGCAGAGCTTCCAGAATGTGGGGGCATCAGGCAGATTGCATACTCCAACTTGAACCTTGCTTCCGGGATAACCACCATATTCGAAGCAGCACACAATGCTATCAACTGAAGAGAGACCGGGGAGATTTCGAACGTAAACGGGCTTCAGTTTCGCATCAACTCGTTTTCTTTTTTCAAGATTAGCCGTTGAAAACGGTAGCGTTCCACAGTCGTCGGATATATTTGGGTTAATTACATTTCCAAAGCAGTCAATTGGCGGCGCTGAAAGCTCCACTCCAAAATCCTCGGTATAAGAAAGGTTGTACGCTGGGTAAACTGTTGTTCGGCATTTGGAAGAGTTCGAAATTTTCCCAGAGTAAAACATTTTGTCAACCACCCCAAAGTAATTGTATTGAGCTGAACTGTTGGTGTCCACGATGGAGAAGGGTTTGTAGACAAAGGGCAATTTTAGACGGGAAGGAGATCTGCCCCAGTTGGCTTTACAGCTAAAATTAATCGAAGAAGGATAACTTCCACCGCTGAGACAAGGCGGGTTGTTGATAAACACCGAGGATTCGAACTTGTAGTCCAAATTTGTATTCTCGAGAGTAGCTGGTGTGCTCGGGATAAATCCAGGTGGATAAGTTGGGAGTGGGGGCGGAGTTGACTGGTAAAATTTGTAGATTTGGGGCTCAGCCGTCTTTGCGGCTTTGATTTGGGTGCATTCCCCACGCTCGTTGCAGATGGTGTAGATGTTCAGATCGGTACGGTCTGGACGGAAGGAGACGGTGACCATTGAGGCACCAACTACAAAACCCAGAAGACCTATTATAAAAGGGCGGTTGAAATTGAAGCCTTTTCCCAGCCAGTATGTATTTTTCGGGGCGAAAGAGTTGATCAGGGAGAGAATCTATTTTTGTGAGAAAAATTTACAAATTATTATGATTCTTTTGGCAAAATTAAGTTTTGAATTAGCTTACAAATCGTCTCTCCTTCGAGTTGTTGCAAAGAGTAAGCCCATGGCGCCTACGTATTCGATTGCAACCATCATATTCTCGCCAGCGTGGTGAACGACCCCTCCAAACAGGAAATATGTGAGCCAAGTCGCCACACATAGAAAATGATGCTGCGACCGATTCTGCTTTAACGAGCTCTACCCTCAGCGGAACTGGGAGGTCCACAATTCCTTTTTTTGATTCCTGGAGCCCTTCCATGTTTGGTTGATCGTTAGAGAAGAGAAACAAGTCAAAAAACAACCACATGCTCAGCACTATCTCCAGCACGATGGTCAAGAAAAACGCACCAAAGTAAACAACTGACGCGTGGCTCAGGTTCCGAATGAGGGAGACGACAATGAGTTGTTCGGCTTGGAGTTTTTCCAGTGGAATGTGCTTCTTGATTTGACCCCACGTCCCATCGTCCAACTTTTTAGAAGCTGCAAAACAATTATAAACTCAACTTAATCTTGCTTTTGAACAAATTTATTTAACGAAATTTCCAGCTTACTTTCACCAAATAGGTAGATTAATCTGAGATTAAATATTTTTGCCATGTTCGCTATTCCCTTCGCATACACCATAAACTGGAGGAGAACCACTGTGATTGAAATCAAGCAGTGGAGAACGATAAACAATCCAAAAATCTCCACAAATGAGAAAGAGGTTGATTCTCGGATGTCAAAGTCAAAAGGGTGGAGAACAGCGAGACCCAAAAAGCCACAATTTTCCCGAAAGTCGGCAAACGTCGTCCGGGAAAAGAAGAGGATGAAACAGAATCCTACTACAGCTCCAGCAATTCCTATCAACCTCACTACCAAGTTGTGTACTCCTTCCGTGACGTCATAACGTGTTAAAAATACGCCCATGTTGAAACGGCACATGAACTCGGCAAAGTGAACTCCCTGTTCCATCACGGAAGAGACGCAGTAGATAAACAGGAAGAGCGAGATGATAGCCACGAAGAGGGTTTCAGTGAAATGATTTGCAAAGTCAATTTTCAAAATTTTCCTGAGAAATAAAAATAAATCAAAAACCAGTTCAAAAAAAATAATAAGTATATTTTTCTACTTTGATATTGGAAGGGGCTCCCTCAATCCGTAGATGTATAGGAGGTTATACGTCGTCCCAAAAGCAATCGTAAAGAAGAAGATGGTATTCAAAAGCACAGCAATAAAAGGCAACGACATCGGCACCCACTTGACTTGGACGCAGTGGTTTCCCCTCACAACTTTTGAGTAAGGACTCAACCCCAACCAGGTGCTGATCTTGTCCAAAACCTTGATGGAGTTGAGAAAGGCAGCAAGCTCAGGTTGAATGGTTCGCTCTTGGTTAATCCCTTTCTTTTCTTTCTCATGGGGAGGCTATCAGTTTCACCCTGATTCTGATCTGTTTGATCTTCATCAAAGTCATCGTCACTCGAGCTGGTCCACTCGAGCCATTCGCTGTCTCTCTCGGCATCTGTCATAGCTGCTATTTGGCCCACACTTGAGATTAGAAGTCCAGATCCTGCATGTCCCGTTGCATTTATTTCTGCTGAAGCTCGTCGAGCAGTCACGTTCTCCGTTCGATGGTCGGGATCAGATTTCCGCTCAGGTTTTCGAGGGAGGAGGCAGAAATTTGGGAAAGACTTGAGCTAAAATATTTATCTGCAGGTTTTAAAGTCATGGACACTTTCCGGGTAGATGTAGTTGAGATGTTGTGTGGCTGCTTGACAAAGACATGGTGCTGGTGGAGCCCCTCAATTTCTTTCCAAAGGATGAACGTAAGCGGTAGACATGTTTACTTGGGATTTCTTCATTTTTCCTGACATGGTGTAGTGCCGGATGCTAAGGGACGTTTTGGGTTTTTTGGGATCATCTGGTCCCATTCCGTGGGCTTGATGGTATGATGACGCTCGCTTCCTGGTGTTCTCGTTGTGGAGGTTCGTGTTGGAGGGCGTTGTAGAGTCGAAAATCTTATCTAAAGCGTTATTATCAAATAAAGTCAAAGCCTTGTGGTGCAATGGTTGATCGCTTTCCGAGATCAAAAGTTGCGTGCCTTTCGTCAGGGGCTTTGCTCCCACCAGTTCCCCCTCTGAGACGCTTGGTTAGAAGGGTTTTCTGCCTTATCTTCCTCCTTTTAGCTTTGAAATAGGTGGTCTGTCTTGGGAGGAGTTTATTCCAAGCTGAAAAGTCACAAGGGGAGCTCCCCCACGCGAGAAAGGAGGACGGCTCATTCTCATTTTCAAAACAGAATCCTGCTGAAGATCTTCTCGTCTCTAGCTTCTTTTGCAATTTTTTTCTTATCACAATTCTGCCTTTCACTTTGATCATTCCCCTTTGGTAAACTCTCAACTGAAGAATCATCTTCCAAATCTGAAGCTCCATCGTTTGGTCGCCGACGAATCCCTTGAACTGTTCCTACTTCTCCCTTCAAAGCAGCTCTCAGAGCCTCCTTGTCTGACGAAGACGGAACGCGTTGAACCATCTCTCAAATCTGACGTTGGACTCGTCATTGCAAAAAATTTCACATTGTGAATACGTTCTAATTTTCACTTGACTTTCCTGAAATTTAATTAATTTTTAAATTCACATGAAGCTTGAACATTCAAGTAGTTATAATTGAAAAATTATTATTATTTTGATTGATGGTCAAGGTAACTAACATTAACTTGATCTTGATATCTGCAGTATCACACTGTCCCAAAAATCGCATGATACGATGCTTTTAGGCTTATCAAATGCTCTGTTTATGAATAAAATATATGTTTTGAATGAGTGCGAAAACATTTGTGACTTTTTAGTTCATCGAATGATTTAGTTACAGTTATAGTGAATATTTGAGATTACGCGTTAATAAAACAAGCTTATTCGAAGTAACTTGCGAATAACGTCGCTTTTTGGAGTATCATTATTAAGGTTTTGCGTTATTAAAATATTAGTAATAGTTTTTTTCTCATTGATTAATATTTTTATGTTCTTGTTTTTGTTCCTCCAATTTAATGTCAAATATTTATATTTTAAATCCCAACAGTAGCTATCGGAGTATGCATGACAATGCATGCAAAATGCAAGCGACCATCATCAGTAGGAAATGTGGTTAAAAGCCCAACTTGATGTCCAATTTGGCTAGGTATTTGTATATTTATTCAAAATCAAAAGAATCATTCATGTGTATCTCTTTTTTTCTACAAAAATATCAAAAGATTCACTCAAGTTATATTCTGTCAATCAAAATCTGTCATTTTAAACAACTTGTAGTGTTTATGTAAACATAAACTTTTAGAAGCAAAAAAAGCACAATACATTTTTGACTGTCATTTCAAACTTCAAAGGATCTTGATGTGATGCACTCTTCCTTTTCTTTGAATTGCATTTCATGTTCTCACTTTTTCATCCTAATCATCATTACCTTCCGTTTCTAAGAATATTTTTCTATTCTCTCCTCACGTTACCAAAATGCATATCACATAACAAGTCATGTAACGTTCATTCTTCAATCCCCATCACTCATTTTTACATCACCGCACAACCAACCCTACCGCTGCTGGTGTGCTATGATAAAAAAAAAGTTTTCAACTTTTGATTCAAAAGGAAATCTTTGGTTTTCGTGGGTGCATCAAGGGAAATTCTGTAGGTAGCTCGCAGTTCGCAGTCATTGTCAAAAGCAAAAGTGTGAGAAAATTTGGCTACCTACCTCATTAAATGAAAAAACCACAACGTAATGGCCAGTGAGAGAGGATGAATATCAAATGATGATGTTTGTAAAATGAAAATTATATGCTCAGTAACATTATCTAATACTATTTTTAAGTCAATGAAGCTCATGATTACACGCTAATTTTACAAGCCACGTAAATAACATAATCATGTATATTGTTGGGAGGATAAAAACCAGCAGGTTGTCAGCCTTTCAAAAAACTGAGATTAAAACTGTCAATCAGGATTTGGAGAGGGAGAATATACAATGGCACGTGCTTGATTGAAATGTTTTTCAGGATAAAATACGAAAAATGGAAAGGAAATGAAGAAGTTAATGAGAACGAGGAAGTTGCAACAGGTGTGTGCTTTGGTCAGTGTGAAATTGATTCGCGCATATATAGTAATTACAACTGTATCGATTGGAAAGTGTAGCTATTACCATTTTTCTTAAAATATATTTTGGTACATGTTTTCAAATAGTGTAATTTTGTAATTATGCAAATTTGGAAATTTTTACAAAAATTGCTACTATTTATGTACAAAACTTATTATTTTAAGTCAAAATAAATTGTCCCTAAGCTGCACTTGAATTTGAAATCATAAAATCATGCATGCTTGCTCATCCCTTAAATTGGGGGCTAATAATAATAGTATCAATCAATGAGGCTAATATTTTTTATGTGATTTTAAGTGACAATGAGAGTGATGTACCTTAAATGTCAATAAATTCTCAAAGTCACGTATGTCATGTCTGAAGTTGAAATAGAGAGCGAATTATATGATGCGCGTGGGCACTCGGGCGTGTAAGTCACGCATTCTACGTTTATACATATTATATAGGTATTGAAAATTTTGAAGCTCTGTTGATGATGAAGATGACGAAAACTGCATTTCCGCTTCAAAACCTCGGATAATACAAAAAATATATCCCTACTTAGTTACCAACCTATAAAATATTATGCACCGTGTCCGTAATGATCCATGATTTTGAAAATGAGGAGTATCCACAAAATATCAACCAAAATGATTGATTGAGTTGTTACAATTCCTAGTTTTTGGTCAAGATTTTGCCCCATAAACCCAAATACACGGAAGTTTGAATATAGCAATATAACCGAAATCCACTCTAACCAAAACCAGGTTCAAGGGTATATCGGCACTTATGTATCATTTGTGTAGGTTAGTTTTGTGTGATTTTTCTGGTGTTAAAAAACAATATAGCTTTTGTTCTAATTTTGTGGTTTGGATGTAGCAGCCACATTGGATATGTGTGGTATAAATACCTACGATCTCTGTGATCATACTTGAATGCTTTTTTGAATCAGGTTATTAGTGCAAAAATAACATCAAAACACAAAATCTATATTTAATGCTCAAGCCCTCATTATCAACATCACTTTTTGTTTCGATTTCAACTGACCTACTACCCGAGTAGGAGAGTTATTTTTAAGAAAATAAAATCTGTCATAAACGCTATATATTTTTCAACATAAATAATGCTCAATGTTGACAACTTTCGCTTAATTTTAATAGTTTTTTAATTAGTTTGTTTAAATTCACATGTTTATGAAGCCCTAAAACTAAAACTGTCACTGCGCAAATTGACAGTCATTAATTTCCATTAAAATAGTTTCCTTCGTGAGTTCAGGTTCATTTATTCAAGAACAAAACAGCCAAATTAAGATTTAACACATTTTCGCATATTCACTCACTCATTCAATAACATCTGGGTTCAAGCTTTAGTCTCAAATCTCTGCATGGCTCAAGAAACTCATAAAAATCAACCATCCCTCCATTAACATATCATCACACTCACACATGATGAGCAAGAGCATAATAAGCTGTGTTTTTTATACTTTCATTTTCAAAACGTAATTATATGCAGCCCAGCGCATAGAAAAACTATCCCTTTTTCACAAAACACGATTATCTCACGGTATAAAATGGATGGCGAATCTTCCCGTATGATTTTTAACTCAATCTTTCTCTGCAGCATGATGACGATACCATTTTTGAACAATTAGGAAGCTTGAAAAGACTGATTTTTTGTACCATATTGGTTGTCCAAACATGTCATGAAAACTCATACATTTTAAATGAAAAGGGGTTTATAATTAGCCATATTATTACCACCACACCTGTCATCCCATTGAGTGCGTGCCTACTGCACATTTTACATGCTTTGTAATTTTTTGTGGGTCTCAAAAAAAGGTAATGATTTCTTTCCTTCCTTAAAAATTCGTTCAGTTTTATAACGTAACGCGTAATATGTATAATGCAAAACGTAATAAGAACCACGCCACTCATGATTCATAATAGCACGCATATTTCATGCATATTTCACATTTCAAATGAAAATACAAAGTGAAAATGTCTGTTTTAAAGAGAATGATGGCAAATGGTGAGGGTTTGGTTTGGGATATCCTTTTGATGATCTTGTAGCCAAAAAAAGAGGAGGATATGATAATAACGTGATGAATGGACGAGAGAGATTGAACATGATTTTATGAACAAGTAAAAAGATCATCAAAACTCAATGTAAAAACAACCCAACCATGATGCACTATATAAAGGGGGAGAGCATGGGATTTCTGTTTTTCATTTGACATCTCAAAGCAGCTGCAAAACGTGGGCGAGAATAACTGTTTTTATGTGATTTGTGAAAATGTCAATATTGCTTGTATTAAGTGAAAAATGTGAGGTTTTGACGCTCTTGTGAAATGTTTTAGTTTCTGAAATAAATCGCTGTAAAGTGAAATGAAGTCAAAACGAATTTTTTACGAATTGTGCCATTGTAAACTTCAAAGAACTGTTACAATCAAGTTTAAACCTTTTATTTTCTGATGCCCACACATTTTTATCATGGATTTAAGTGCGCTGAAGCTTGTAAGTAGAAACCAACATTCTCCCATTTAATTTACATGTAAAAAATTGGGGTATTGTGAGAATCGTTCTAATTTCTCTTAGATTCGGCCCAGCACACTTCTATGTACTTCCCTAGTCCTCCTCCTCTTCTGGTTTCCAGGCGGGGTTTTATCCGGTGGTGGTGGGGGTGGAAAAAAGATGATCCCTCCCGTAAAACACTTGTTCGGGGTTGGAATAGGTTACCAAAAAGTAGTTCATTACAAGCCAGTCCTCGTTTTTCAGAAGCATAGGAGAGTCAAGCCTAGACCTTCCGGGTGGGGTTGGGGAGGTGGAAGTGGGGGTGGTAGTGGAGGTGGATGGAAGGGGTGGAAATCATACACACCTGTAGTTGTACAGCACCACGTTCACGGGAAAGGTCGTGGACATGGCGGAAATAGCCACCACGGTGGTGGAGGTGGTCATCATCATGGTCACCGACCAAAAAGAAAACGAAGACCGCATTACGGTCGAGGTTGGGGCTGGCGAAGAAGAAGAAGACCTCATGGTCATGGTGGCGGCCATCAACATTCATCCGGTTGGAATCATCATCATGAACATGAGCACCACGAACCAGAATATCATCCACCTTCCGCAAGTCCAGCATCAGATGGAGGTGGTGATGAATATGAAAATGTAGATGGACATGGACACACTCCAAGCCATGGACATAGCCAAGGTAGTCGTGGACGCGGGCGTGAGCGTGATCGCCACCGTGAAAACCACAGCTACGCTACAGGCTACAGCTATCACGGGCCCTGATCACGATCATGATGATCATAATGGATATGAAAGTGAGATTAAAGAACAATGGAATATAAATGAAGATGACCCCTCTTCTTCCACAACTTCAGCGTCACCTCCACCCCCAATTTTCCCTTTTACCGAGCCACCCACAACGGATGGTGGAGTTACAAAAATTCACAAAGAATTTTTGAGAACTCATCTTCGACATTATAAAGAGCTGACGACAGCGAAGCCTACGCCATTTTATCCTGTAAATCCTCATCATCCACCGCCGCATCCAAAACCGCATTTGATGCCCCCGTCGCATTATACCGATCTCCAGAGTTCTGAAGCTGATTATGATGATTTGAACATGAATTCCCCAGAAGATGGAGGGGATGATGAAGAAGTTGCGAATGAAATTAAGAGAAAAACTTCACAAATGATTGGGAATATGGCACAAGGCTCTGCTCCAGCTCCCTCCAGTTTTCTTATGAAACCCCCAACGTCCATGATGACGTCGTTGATGCCAACTATGCCAGCTGCGTCGATACCCACGCTCAAAATTAAGCCAAGTCCAAATCTTAATCATCCGCAACAGCACCACATGATAAGTGCTGCTAATACTAATAATTTGAGGATGAATATGAATAATGTTAATGTAAGAAATGTTGGGGTTGGTGAGCAATTCAGTGAGCCCGGCTTTTTCCCGAGTTTTGATCAGTTTAAGAGAATAAAAATGTAAAAAAGATGAAGTATATAAAGATGGATGACATTTACATGCAAGTTTTTTTTAATGAAATAAAATGCAATATTTTGAACATAACACAAATATATTTTTATATACTTTATTTGCAAAATGTCGCATGACTCAAATTTTTCATGAATCCAGGAATTTGCTAGAAACGGATCCGAGCAGTTTGGGACACTCGTGTACATCAAGTATGAATTTATGAAAATATACTTGTCCCCGTCGCTACAATCATGATCATTTTGCTTGCTCATTTTAAAAAAAATCGCATTTGTACTAACAATCAGCACTCTTTTTACGAAAACAAGCTAACTATTTTTCTGTTGTCTTGATCAAGCAAATTACATTTTCTACCAAAATTAATTAGAGAGAACAGGTGTGAATTTTTGTTATACACTATTGCAACTCCATGCTATTTGACTTGTGAATTAAGTTTTTAATTGGCTTCATTTCTTCTATTTTCAGGAAGACGTAACAAAATGAGTTACCAACGCAGCCGGTGGCTACCCACAATCATCCTCATCTGAATCCGCCGGTTATTCGTCAGCAGTTGGTCCTGAGCAAGCAGTTCCATTTGGCACCGGTTTGTCATCCCCGCAGTATGGAGCCAATCCTGCATTTGGCGCAGCCCCTGGTTTTGGCTCACCCTCGACATTCGGAGGTAATCCCGGCTTTGGTTCAAACGCGGCATTTGGCACAGGTCCTGGGTTCGGCTCACCCTCGGCATTCGAGGTAATCCCGGGTTTGGTTCAACCGCGGCATTTGGCACTGCAACTGGTGCTGGAATATCACAGAATCAGCGACGTGCTGGAATCGCAGGCTACTCTGCTTTGATTATTGTTTGTGTCTGCTGCTGCTGCGTTGCTCCACTCATTGGGGTAATCGGGTATGGAATCTGGTTATGTGCCACTAATGGTGGTCGAGGATCTGACCACAGTCTTCCCCACCACCGAAAAATATATACGCCCACAGGGGAACCGTGGCGGCCTTTTCCAGGATAACGACTCCAAGACGATGAGAGATTGTCACGTTTCCAATTCTACTTCTTGATCATGTTCCACTTTTCGTCAAATATTAATTATGCTGTCTCAATAAAATGATTTAATCTGTAAAATAAGTTGATATTGTCGTAGTTGTAACTATTCAGTAATTGGCGCAATTTAGTTGTAATTATTTTTAATTCTAATTGTCATCTTTCTATAGTAGTTTTATCATGTTTCGAAATCTCATTTTAAATCGGCTCAAAACGGTTTGCATGATTTTTCTCTAAAAATAAAGATTATGCATGGCTTGAATTTCGAATCGTCATTAGTTAGCATCTTCTCACCTACAGACCAAAGGATACATGCAATGAAGTGATTAGTTTGTGTTAACGAAAGAACTCGTAAACGACAAGAAAATTATAGTTTTACATGATTTAAAATATTTATTACAATGGTCAATGTTACATGAAAGACAAAAAACAAGTTTACATCATAATAATCACAGCATTTTACAAGAAAAATTTTACGGAATCGCTGAGTTTACGCGATTCCGTAAGGCTTCCGGGTACACATCGTCCTTGGAGCAGCAGAAGGCGATCCGAATTCCCGATCGAAAGGATGATGTGGCGTGTCGTCTGTCTGGTCGAATTTGTTCCACGTCCACGGTCACAACTGTCCTGGCTTTGTGGTTCGTCTGGCTTCCTGAAAATCCAAAGAAAAAGAAATTAGAATTAGTACTCGCTTGGTTTGTGTTGCTCTTTACATCCGTGTCAATTTGAGAAGCTTGTGGCGAGTAGGTCCAAATGTTGTTGAGGAGGCTGCAGCAATGGTCCAAGTCCGTATCCGCTGGTAAGTTGGAAGGCCAGGAGGATGTGTTGTCCGAGTCCAATCGCGGAGTGGATGTAGGGCTTCCGCAAAATCCAGAAGATGATGAGTTGCTGCTGGCTTCCGAGGAAGAAGGCTGAAAAAAATAAACATGAAAACATTAGTTGACTATCTATTATCAATATCAACAAAAATGGCTTACAGTTTCGCTTCAAGTAGCCGTGGACCTCAAATTTACTTACCAGGTGAGATGGAAGTTGGTCTGATTGAGAGGCGGTGACCTGAGCAGATCCATGGTTGGTTTTGGGTTGTTGGCAGAGTTGAGTCTTCCTTCGTCAGTCCAAACGATGAGAATTGTGTGCGTAGTTTAGTTTTGAAATGTGTTGAATCCGAGCAGAGTCCAGGTATTTTGAAGTTGAATCCAGAGAGCTTGAGCAGAGACAAGTTAACTCCAAGAAGGTCAAGAAAGTCTGTTGGTTTGTATGGACAGAGGGGCCCTTTTTATACTCCTGCTGGTCCATTTAACAATGCTTTTTTCATCACGTATACAACCGAAAGCAATTAGATATAAATCTGACTGAGGTGACTATTTCACATGCCGTTTTGAAGCATTTAATTTAACGTATATTACACCTTTAAATTCCCAACACACACGAAAACCGCACAGTATAGCGTTAAGATATAGCATGGTTGGTAACTAGTGCTAGAGCTAAGCAGGGGTACTTGAGTGAGCAAAAGGATTAGTTAGCTGAGCTCGCTCGCTAGCTAACCTTTACTAATCCCTTTTTAGTTAGGTACCTGCTACGATTATTGAACAGTGAAATGATAATTACTAATACGTGCATTTTCGTTTGTATGAGCTACCGGATATTTTCCTATAAAGATAATATTATTAATTATATTCGGTGCAGGTCAGGTTCATTTTATGCTGTGTTAGATTTTAAATACTTCAGTTCAGCAAGCTACAATAAACAGTGTAAATGAACGGTTTACGTATTAAAAAATTCTGAAAACTGTTGTGATACCTATGCAAATGGGTTAGATACATAGTGGGTAGATTTAAAACACAAAATTAAAATAGTAATGGTTTTTATTATCATACGTTGTAAGCTTTATTATTTCTATTTAATTTATTCATGTTTTGAAATGTAATAGAGTAAATCTTTAATGCTCCCTCTACCTCAACGCATCCGAAGATTCCGACTTTGAATTCACCTCCAGTTAAATTGCGTGGGGCAAAGTGAGAACTTATACATTCTCGATATGTGGTTACATTTCTTTTAAAAAAAGTCAATGGTTATTGTTTGGAAACATATTTTAATAATGATAAAATTTGCAACAGGAATCGCTTTAATGTAATAATATTACATCAATTGGAACAAACAAAAGAATGAATAGCTATGGAATCATGCTTTCCATCCACAGAAGTCCACACTTTGTTCATTCTTTCTTTCTTGATTTCCTCAGCAAGTTGGTATACCACAACGGACTCGTAGATTTTGATGGGATTCAAAATCATTAATGCAAAAGGAAACCAAATGGCCAACCAAATGAAGCAGCCGACTCTTGTTCTCTAAAAACGTAAAATAAACGGGTATGCAATTTTATGCTTTGAATTCAAAATAATCAACAATTGAAAAATAGAATACACATATGCTTACAAATCCAGCAACGAAGTATAATATAAGGCCGGTGAAAGAATTGAAAACCCCACAAAATATGACGGTAATCACAACTTCTCGCGGAATGTTGGCAGATGGATGAAAATATGCTACAGACGAGATAGAAATGAAAATCAGAAATCTTGCTTGTTATTTCGTTTTACTAGATTGAGCGTTAATTTATTACTTCCTGTTGGTTCTCCTTTTATAAAAATGTAGGAGAAACTGAGGAATGCTACAAGTCCTGAAATCTGATTCAAGGGAAATCAATTTACGATAACAATTTTGTATGATCTAAAATGCATATAATATGAATATTTTACAATATCAAAAATAGCAAAGAATTGAGATCCTCGCTCCAAACTTAGACCACAACACGGTCCGCGAGCCATTTTACATGCGGGTATTTCTCAAAGCCAAGCCACTGTTGCAAATTCTTTTCAGCCACAAACTGGAAATGATAGTTTCAAATGTTACATTCGGATAGACAATTACTCATGCTCCACAAACATTAACATATTCTTATTCAGAGAATAAAGGCCCGTTTTCAACTTAATATGTTGATTTAAGTCATACTATTTGCTGCAATATATAATATATTTAAAGAAGGAAAAGATGTTCATAAATTCGAGGTATACAATTTTGAGCTGCTTTTGTATTAATTTTTAGAAGCATTTGTTTAACCATTTAAGCTATTTTTTTTGTTGTGACAGTTTTCAACTTATGAAGTGTTTATGATTAAATGTGAACAACAAGAAAAAATTGCTTTATTTTCATAATGGAGATTCACATTGACACTCTGCGTTGTTCTTTGACAATGCCGACGATACTGAAATCTTTACTCACACTGGATATTGTAAGCGAATAATATATAGCAACATTTTCATTTTATGAAAGGATTAAAACATTCCAAATTGCTTTTGTATTACAGTTTCGGGCAATGCTGTGTCCACTGTTTTGGTTGGAGTCTTTTGTGGATTGTCAACCGTTCAGGTGCATAAGTTGAAAGAGGAAATCATAGCTAGCTGGAACTTACATCCGGGTTGATTACTACAGGAATCGTAAGGGTTATCTGCATTTCTGACAGGGTTAGCATAACTGCTTTTGTTTTCAAAGGTGAAATCATGATTGGATGCATGGGCATCGCATTTGCAATCTGTGGAACGGATATACTAATGGCACTTGGTCTGGATCAAATTCTGTCGAAGGCAAGTCACATAAAATTAAGGTATTTTCAATTCAAAAGTAAAATTTGATTTCCAGAAAACTCCGGTGCGAAAGGAATATTCCTCCTGGCTTCTTTTTGCTTTGGCATGCATCATAATTCGAAACGGCTTCTACGCATATGTGTGGAACAAGAGAGAATTCCTGGGCTTGACAAGAATGACGGATTTCACCCCAGGGATTGACTTAGCATTCAGGGTCACATTTGCGATTGGAGTGTATTACGAGGTTGTGAAAGGAATTGAATTCCTTGTCGCTCTCGCTTTAAAAATGAAGCTGGAGCGACGTTCATTGAAAAAAAAGGATTTCGGTGAGAGCTGCTGAGACAATGCGTAAAATGCGATGAATGTATTGTATCCTGGGGCTATATGGGAAGGATTAGAGAAGCACGATAGTTAATTAGAATAAAATATTGATTTTAAACACCTTAACACATATGCATACTTGGATTATACACTTCAGATTATAGATGCCAAGATATTTATCGTAAAAGTTGCACTTACTTATGTTAGTCAAATCTCTTATATATTATATGCAAAACTAGAGCCGGGCGGGCCGGTAGCGGTAAAGTAATTGGTAACGGTAAAGTAGCCGTAGCGCATTAACGCATATATTACAATTAACCTAACTGTCTTAGCAGACCTGCGGTCTGCTCAACACTAGGTTTGGTAAGTAAGTGTACCATGTGATTTAACATTTGGAAGTATACCGTGGGATTTAGCATACGGAAGTTTAAATTTGGATTTGGCATTCGAAAGTGTACCGTGGGATTTAGCATACGTTTAATAAGATTTCAATGCTAAATCCAACGTAAAAACTTGGTAGTCCTAAATCCCCGGTTAAAGTATTTTAATGCTAAATCCGATCCAGAAATTTTTTCATTGCTAAATTCTATGTAGAAATTTTTCCGATACATGGAATACATCCATTGACATGGAAAATCGTATGTTAAATCCATAGGTGATTCTACCATGGGATTTAGCATGGGCAATTTCTAACATGGGATTTAGCATGGGCGATTTCTAACATGGGATTTAGCATGGGCGATTTCTAACATTGGATTTAGCATTTGCGTTTTCTAACATGGGATTTAGCATGGGAGATTTCTAACATAGGATTTAGCATTTGCGTTTTCTAACTTGGGATTTAGCACGGACATTTTTTACATGGGATTTAGCATTTGGAAATTTTACAAGGGATTTTCCAATCCATTTACATGGAATTTTGTATGCTGAATCCATTTACATGGGAATTCGTATGCTAAATCCGTTTAAATAGGAATTCTTATGCTAAAACCAATCTTTCCAGAATTTTTTTTCCAATGCTAAATCCTCTTACATGTAACTTTTCCTATACTAAATCCTCTTACATTTAACTTTTCCTATGCTAAATCCTCTTACATGTGATTCCAATGCTAAATCCTCTAACATGTAACTTTTCCTATGCTAAATCCTCTTACATGTGATTTTTCCAATGCTAAATCCTCTTACATATGATTATTATAATACTATACTATTTGTTCCAATGCTAAATCCATTTACATGGGAAATCGTATGCTAAATCCATTTACATGGGAAATCGTATGCTAAATCCATTTACATGGGAATCGTATGCTAAATCCAAGGGGGACAACATGTTCCCGGTAATGCTAAATCCTTCAGCGGATTTTAAAAGAAATCATAGTATAGTATTATAATCATTGGTCATGATGACATTAGGTTTAGGTCCAGAGTGAAAGCAGGTCCAGAAAGCTATGTGCAGACTGCTACTGATTTAATTGTACATTCAATAAAACCAGTCAATCAACCAACCAATAGCCTTAATTCATATTGCAATTCTTAAAATTCATTATAAAATATGAAGCTTTTATTTTTAGAAGCTGTTAACGATGAATATAATGCAGCACATTTTTCATATCTGGCCTTGCTTTTTATAGCCGTATAATGTTTCGTTTAACATACCTAATTGCTACTTACATCACTTCACCGTCTGTCAGTTTTATCATTTGTATCTAAACCATAGCGTATGAAATGAATCTCAAAAATTATCTTTTAAATAAATACTCACATCATCAACCTGAGTTTAACTATTATTAAAACTTATTTATTGATCTGAAAATCGATGTAGTTCTATAAGCAAGCATTCCACTAGAGAAACCTGAGCAAGCCAGACAGTAGGCAATAATTTTCATCAATATGTATAAATTTAAACCTGAGTCCCTGGACAATATGTCTTTTCTCAAAAGTAGCGTTTCAAACATATGATACAGAATTGTATTACGTTATCCTTTTTATGAAAATGTGCTGCAAGGTGCGTGCAGAAGAACATACATTACTAATACATATTTGAGCTCTGAACTTTTAATGTACACACCACCACACCCTTCAATCATTTTAATTATGCTACATGTGACAGTTGTAATGAGATCCTACTATAAAAATTGTGCATAAAAATGACTTTGATGCTCTAAAGCACCCGACTATTTTACGTGCCGTCGTAGCATGAAATTTATATCTGTTAAATTTAATGACGTACTGTTCCCATTTTACATTAAAATGGGGAAATATTTTGGGCAAACTGGATTGATGGGGGAAAAGTCCTGAAGTGGAACACACAAGGCCTAAACATAATATGAATGACTTCATTTTTGCTTTAAAATTTAATTTTTTGTTTTTCAGTTATTCAACAATTTTTGTGACTGCTTTCTTCCTGTAAATTTTGTGTAAAGGTGAGCAGAATTGTGTTGTAGCTGGTAGTAATGCTCGTAAACACGTTTGAATTCCCCTTTTATCTACTCAATCACTGACAGGTAGTATTTACCCTGATTACATAGAAGCTTCCAGACACTTTCACTGAAAAATGTTTTCCGATTTTCGTTTTGTATACACTTCCCCATTATTAAAGACATTGAACTATCGAGGCAGCAAACAATATGGTAGTGCGTGATTATTACGCAATCCAACTTTCTCCATGATTTACTCTCATTGGAATAAGGAAGTAGATACAAGTATAAACCACACATTATAATT
>LJIJ01001931.1:0-33806 GCA_001718145.1 Orchesella cincta
GCTTGATGAGTGATGTTGATCATCCTCTTGACTTGACTGATACGTAATGCGTACAATATGTGCATTGGTACATTTTCTATAGGTTAAGAAACGGCATAAGATAATGCGGTGGTGAGGCTTGTCCGCTTGTCTAGAAAGATAACGGTTGCAAGAAGATGTCATGTTAGATGTGGTTTCGTTGCATTAGTGTGTTCAATTGTGAGCACGAATTGAATGAAATCTCTTTTCAACCATGCATCTACACTCTTTGTTACGAGAATGAGATGATGACCATGTATAAACTAACTTAATGGAGTAAGATTTAGCAGGAGGAGTCCCTTATTAATGACTCTCTCATCATTAGGATCATAATCGAAAGATTAAGAAAGCACAAGATGAGGATGGCCTATAGTATATAGCTATTAATGCCGTGGTCTCTATTAAAGACATACGTGCTTTGCATAATGCGCTATATGAAAAACGCTTGGTTGATTTCGAGTTGATGCCTTTTGATTAGTAATTTCTATCATATTTGGCTTTGTTGAAGAGTATCTCGAGGGCACGCTCCCTTACAACTGAATGAGATGAGTAGTGGGACTTGACTTGACAGTGATGATGATGATGACACTTTAAAATGCATGTGGGCTCATCGTTTAGTGAAAAACAGACAGACATTGATTCATTTTTGACAAAAATGATCTCATTAATATCAAACCGTCATATCTTCATACGGTGAGCAATGTCACAAGAAATTCATTATAAAATTGTCTGACAGTCAATGAAGATTCCTCAGTTGACCCAGGCTCCTTTTAAATGGTGGTGTGGTGTGTGTGCGGATTCAAGATAAAACAACTATAATTATTTATTGAAAATACCCAGTGAAACTTTAAAAAATGAACTGTTCAGCATTTCTATCCGCAATATGGCTGGCTTTAGCCGTCATTTCCAGTGTTGTGAGTTTACCAGTTGCCAGCAATAATGAAGGTGGAGGTGGATATCCAGACTCTCTACAAAGTTTAGGATATGGAGCACCATCGCCATCATATGGGACCGGCACTGGCAGTGGCTACGGAAATGTAAAACAAGTGAATTTTTTCAGGTTTCATCGCTGAGTTTTTGTACTAAAATACAGTGTTATTTCTTAAATTGAAGGAACCTGCCAACTATGATTTCCAATATGAAGTCTTCGGTGGAGGAAACTTTTTTGGACATCAGGAATCACGAAGGGATAAAAATACCAACGGAAAGTACCATGTTTTACTCCCTGACGGGTATGTGTGATTAAATTATCAAAAATCATAATGGAATATATAATTAAATACATTTAAATTTGTAAACCGCAGCCGTCGCCAAATTGTTACATACACTGCGGATGAAACTGGCTACCATCCAACAATTACGTATGAAGATGCTGGCTCAGAAGGTGGATATCCTAACTCTCCATCCAACGAAGGCTATGGAGCCCCTAGCTATGGAGCCTGCAGACAACAGTTTGAACTCCCAAAATCGTTACAGTAGTAGAATCAAACGCCAGCACTTTGGTGAGAACGACGAGCAAGCCGACGTTGTACAAGTCTACAACCAGACTGGACAACGATTTAGAAACAGACAGAGGAGATTCACGCCGAAAAAAGGCTACCTCATTGTTTACCCAAGCTCGCCCTCAGTAGTTCAAACTGACAAAAATTTAGCCACTTCAAGTTAAATTCCAAAGAGCAAAACCAAATCAAGTCTATCAAGCCGACAATAGTACTTGTATAATGTTTTAATAGAAGTCTATGTATAGTGTATTTACCGTTAATTAAAAACCTACCTCAAGCTTAACAAGCGCATTACGTTATACATTCTACATTTATTACATCATTTACCATCGTAATGTACAGCCAAATTCACATTTCTGATCTGTATAGGATGTGCAACTGTCAAATATTTAATGTTCAAGGAAATGGCGCTTTAATTATTCAATTTTTTGCTACAATCATTTACATTGCCATAAAAATGGAATGGGACACGGGACCTTCGCTCTATTCAAACTACATTCCCTTTAACCTAACCCGAAGGTCAATATCATCAAAAAATTTATTGTAGTGAAACAGCAAAAAGTCATTTTTCTTCGAAATGGCAGACGAGCAATTAAATAAATTCGGTTAACGATTTCGCATGCCCCCGCAATCATTCATACAATTGCGTCAGACAAAAAAGCATTTAAATTCAAGAGAAAAGTTATAATAATCTACACCTAAAACAATTTAACATTGCACTTCACTCAAAAAAAAATCCATGTTTCATCACGTATTAATAATGACTAAACTACCGTTGTGTAGTAGTAGCTTTTAGTATGGTGACCTGAAAGGAAGAAATTTGAAAACTAAAAGGACTTATTCTCTTCTTCATTTCATCATCATTCACACTTTACTATATAATACCTAATTTTTTAAACAATTTGCCTGTCTGTCATTTTTTTATTTCTTTTGACAGACAATGCACAACAATAAAAATGCCGGCGGTAGATGCTGATGCTATTGAAAGCTGTAGTGTCATGTCATGTGTAATTTTAGTAATTTAATAATAATTTCTTGAAAAAGAAAAAAAAATCATTAGTACTGAAAATTACTCCACACCACTGCGCATTGTCTTTGTGAGCTAGTTTTTTAAAGTCAATAAATGTGTAAAGAAACGTGCCAGAATTAAACTCAAGATAATGGCATCACGACTTTTTGAAGATAATTTTTTGAAATGTGGGCAAAGGACGAGGTAATAAACCTCTAACAAATCAGTGAAATTTGTATGCACCTAATTGTGTAATTATCAACAGAAGCATGTAAAAAACGCTGCTGTTTGGAGGCAACCAAAAGGTACACCAGCCACCCAAAATAAAGTTCAGATTGAAAATGTGACTGTTTCTATTTCACATTTTTATGCACTCGCGAATGCACTTCCATTTAAGTTTCGAATGCATTTCATTTATATGCATGTGCATCAAAGGTTGTGTTGTATGACCTTACCGCCATCTGAGGGACGTATCCAACTTGCCCATACATCTTGAGAACGGTCACCCGCGGTCAACTGAAGACACCGCACATGGAATGCCAGCAGCAGCTAGTAGGATGTAGCAAGAAGAGATCATCATTATACTATTGAATCGATCGTCATGATCGTACTCATACTTTGTACTGTCTCATTCCTTTACTTTGTTAACGTGTATATTTGATTGTAGTAAAAGCTAACTTATCATTAATCTGAACCTGATTAGCAGCGCCGTTGTCTTATCATTTATCATCACAACGGGCGCACCACATGGCGCAGTCGACATTTAATTAAAAGTTAGTTTAAATGTGAAGTGAAATGGTGCGAACAAGGCACCAGCAAACGGAGGATCAAATCCACCGTCACCACCACCCGACCTCCCACCACGGAGACGGACAAAGAAAGGAGTTGTGAAGAAGCGTAATAATGTGGCACCAACTACGACGGACGAGGTGGAAGAAGCGACACCACCAGCAGCGTCCAAAGGTCCCGATACCGACGCTCAACAGCAGCTGACCAACAGTTGATGACGCTTGTCCAATCATTGGCGCAACAGTCAGCTAACGGACAAATTAGTCAACATTTACAAGGAGACGCTAGGCCACCCACAGCAAAGCACATACCTCCACCTAGACTGGCTACCCCAGATCGGATGACCATCATCCAATTTCGCGATTGGAAGCAGAGGTGGAACGACTTTGTCAGCACACAACAGATCTCCAGTACCCTATCGATGCTCAGCATGGGATCCTACGTGCGGCTATCGACTCTGAATGGACAATGTTGTGGAATTCATCTCGTTTGAAGATAAGCCAGACAGTCCGATTGTTGAAGTGCTAAAGCTGATGGAGGCTTACATTCGCCAGAAGAGAAACCCACTCCTGGACAGACAAGAATTTCCACCGCCGAGATCAGAACGCTGGAGAATCCGTGGATCGTTACTACGCTGCCCTAGGGTCTGGATGACGCCTGCAGCCACGAAGGAGAGCTGCAATGTGCTAAGTGCTCAACTACCCAGGAACGTGTGAATGCGGAAAAAACTTGATCTCCAGGCACAGCTCCAAGACATCCGCATCCGTGACAGGTTCATCTGTGGCCTAAGGGACAAGGAATGCAACGAAGGGTCCTGGCGGAGCAGTACGGATCTGTATTGACGATGGACAAAGTCTTGTCAATATGCACGCAGTGGAAGCTCATACTCAGCTGGAATTTCCCTGGGTCAACATGGACGTATAGAGGTAGAGGTAAATAACGCTCAATCTACGTACAAAAATACCTCCAAGTCCGTTACATTTAACCATGCTCCGAGTAACAGAGAAAAATGCAAGTGGTGCGGAGCAGCTCGACATCGCTACGAAAATTGTCCAGCACGTAACGCCAAGTGCAGCCACTGCAAAAGGATTGGACATTACGAAACCGTCTGCTTCCAGAAGCTTCGCACTACAGCAAACCAGGCTGTCGAAATTCCAACACACAACAGCAATCAAACAGGAGCCATAATGGGGAACGTGACTGTCTTCAAGGCTGGAAAGAGCGACAACTTATTACAAATTCCAACGCAGATAGTTGACGACATGCATATTATGTGGTTACCGACACAGGAGCCGACGTTGATGCAATTAGTATTCAAGACATTCAGTCCCTTGGAGATAAAGCAAAGGCTCAGCTGACACGGATAAGCAGGAGGTGTACGCCGCTAACGGTAGCAGCTTAGGTCCTGTTGGCTCCATATCAGCTGTACTCAAGTTAAACAGCAGACAATACCACACCGTCATTCGAGTGTTCGATAAGCTGTCAACCCCACTGCTCAGCAAAGCAGGCTGTATTGCCTCGGACTTCTCCATTCTGATTGGCCACGTTCGGAATTAACGAAAATTGCATCAGTCGAAACCCAAGAATATCAACATCATCTCATCTGGAGTAAAGCAATTCCCCATTGAGATTCCTCCAAACTCAAACTGATGAGATACAACAGGAGATTCTCAAGCAACTAGCAGAAGCCTTTGACGACAGCGTCCTGAAGCCAATGATTGGAGCACCGATGAAAATTGATCTTGTTCCTGACGCCAAACCCTGCCGTCGATACAAGGCTTACACTATTCCATTCCACTGGCGTGACAAGTCAAAGCCCAACTCGATGACATGAAAATAAAGGGCATCATTGAAGCAGTGCCAGTGGGAAGCAGTTGACTGGTGCCACCCAAGGGCTTATACCCAAGAAAGCACAACGGAGCCCCGATCACAGGGATCTTGTCGTTGTCGTTGTTTTGCTCATGTTTGACCCGTTATCCATCGCTCCATCCAACGGCAGAGAATGAGGAGGATGTTGATGTACCTACGAATTTCGCGGCTGATTTTGAGGATCCGGAAGATGGGACGGACATTTTGCAAGATCCTATTCTTGTGGCAGTAAAAGATGCAGGAACATATGCAGTGAGTATAGAAGACTTATCCAGTTGATCAGAAACGGATTTCCAGAGCAGAAACAAAACCTGGACAAAGATCTGACACCATACTGGAAAATAAAAGACGAGCTTCATGTTGAAGAAGGTATCATTATGTGGGGCAGAAGGATCCTGATTCCAGAAGCCCTAAGACGTAACGTACTAGAAACTCTCCATGCATCCCACCAAGGTCAGGAGAGGACCCTCGCCGAGCACGTCAAGCCGTCTTCTGGCCTAACATCTCCAATGATGTTAAAAAATCTCGTTCGTGGATGCAACGAATGTGCATCTCGCTTACCATCCCAGCAGAAGGCCAATGCTTGTAGAACAGTCGTGTAGTCGTCCATTTCAATGCGTTGGGGTGGACCTATTCAAATACGCGGGCTTCGAGTACCTCGTCATGGTGGACAAGTTCTCCGGATGGCTTAGCGTGGCCAAATGCGGCCACAGCGCAAACACTAGCCGCGTCATTCAGCTACTTAAACAAATGATGGTCAACGTAGGAATCCCCGAGAAGCTCATCAGTGACAACGGACCCCAATTTTCGAGCTTTGAGTTTAAAAACTGGGTCCAGAAGTGGGGCATCGTCCATGATCCTTCGTCTCCTCACTACCCTCAAGCCAACGGTCTAGCTGAGTCTGGCGTGAAGGCAGCGTCTCATCTCATTGCAAAGACATCACCAAATGGAGATTTGACCACTGACGCCTTTCAACTCGGGCTCATGGAGTTGCGGAACACCCCAGAGCTGATGGTCGCAGCCCAGCGAGCTCGTGTTTGGATTCCCAATACGCACCAAACTTCCGCTACATCGAGCTCAGTTCGCAAGGAGTGGAGAAAGCAAATGGCTGAGGCGGATACGCGCGCGAGCAGATTGAAAGAGAAAGCAGTGAGCCATTACAACACAACAGCCAGACCATTGCCCCACCTTAAACGAGGAGAAATTGTTCGTGTGCAAGACCCTGTCACAAAGGAGTGGACCAGAATTGGAGAGGTGATTGATGTCCACCACCGTGGCCGGAGCTATACCATCCGAACGGAGTCTGGTAGAGTCTTCTGGAGAACCGGAAGTTCCTACGCCGTTATTACAGGGCAATACGCGGAGACAGAAGAGGAACCTGCAGGAATCCGAACCACGGAGGTCTACACGTCTTCGTCGAGTACCGGAGAGGTTCACCGCTCATCCAGCTTGACCGGAGGTCAAACTCCAAAGGGGGGCCTGAGGGACGCTATCCAACCTTGCCCCATACATCTGAGAACGGTCACCGCGGTCAACTGAAGACACCGCACATGGTATGCCCAGCAGCAGCTAGTAGGATGTAGCAAGCCGGAGATCATCATTATACTTGGATCTATCGTCATGATCGTACTCATACTTTGTACTGTCTCATTCCTATACTTTATTCCAATGTATATTTGATTGTAGTAAAGCTAACTTATCATTAACCTGAACCTGATTAGTAGCGCCGTTGTCTTATCATTCATCATCACAACGGGCGCACCACAGTAACTCATCAACATAGTGATACCACTGAGACGGCAACAGAAACTACCAACAGTATATTTGACAGAAACCAACGTTTGTATCTCTGAAATAGTTTGTAGTTACCAACCAAAGCTTTTTAATATCAGATTTTTAACATCTCTCAACGGTTTAGAAACCTTAAGGTGAAGGTGAAGTTCCGTACTTCAAGAATAAAAAATAATAATATTGTCTAACATAAAAATGAAAAACCATGAAAACATTACTAAGATAACGGCCAAAATCAAGAAAAATGGCAAAATATGTAACTACATATGTAATTACAACATGGACTTAAAATGTTCCATTTGCGACCAATCATACTCATACAAAGTTTGGCTTCGATCCGATAAAAAATATGTATTGACATACGATAAACAACTCTAGTAATAATAAAACAATGTACTTCACTTACAGTTGTAAACTATGAGTTTGCTGTGGGAACTTCAAGTGATTTTTATTAACGAAAGAATGGACACAAGAATTGTTTGCAAAGCACCAACCTTTATATAATTTACTAACCAGAAGGCTTCTAATATTCAAAAAATAATTTATTGGTCCTTGATGATTTGCGTCACAGCAACCTTCTGTTACCTTTAAAATATTTATCAGACTAGTGAGAGAAAGTTGCATAAGCAACCTTGCTGCAATACCTCAGCAATTCTATTCATTCTATTGACTTTGATAGTTCATCATATTTTTGACTCTTAGATCCAAAAAACCATGTTGGATTCTAATTATCTACTTGAAAACTTTCTCCACTTTTACCTTAAAACTTCCAAATATCTGGGAGTTACTTTGCACACCTATGACAAATCTTCAGGAAAGCTGATCCTAGAGTCCGAGCAGTCCAAGCGCTACCAACTCATTTCCGAATTGCGATTAAAGCTCGCATTTTGTGCAACGTTCATATCTGTCGGACAAGCTGTTTACTTTCACCAAAGCAACAAAGAAGCATTCCACTCCGGTAGTCGTCACGCTGCGCTAATGCTTCATGCCACGTTTTTTATCGTGAGCCATCTCATTTTTTGTATTATTTACAACGTCCATCTCCGGAAGGCAAAGGAAATTGTAAACCTTTTCAACACCATGATCCATTTTGAAAGCAGAATTGGTGAGTAAACTACACACATTTATTAGGATTGCAAAAACAATTTAAAATTAATAATTTTTACAGCCTCGAATGCTTGATTTCAACATGCCCAAGTCGAGGACCGCAAGCGGAATTTCATCCTGTTAAACACGGCATTCAACGTTATAGCTGTGTGCAGCGCTCACTTTCTTGGTACTTTGACTCAGCCCTGCACTCCCCACGTGGTTGGCTACTTTCTGATTGATGAATGCCGGGAACGGTCTTCTTCAGCTAGTGGGAAATGGAAGATTTTATCAAAAACTCCTCGTGGTTTCAGGAACTGGATTATACTATCTGCTTACTATTTCAGCATTAATGCAGAGCTTGTTTGTTTTTCGTTTCTGCCCTGTGCATCCTTTCTGAAGTACTTGGATCTCTTCAAATTGTAAGTAAACGAGTTTGATTTACCATATTTAGAATTTAGTTCCAATTAAAGTATTTTATTTAGAAGGATGAAGTCACCCAAAGTTCCCATCATGCAGCGTTTAGTCCACAGTCTCCCAATTTTCCGGAAAACCCAGCTCACTCAAAGCTTACAATGGAATTCACCAAGGCACTGCAGTAGTCGCTGCTCTCTTTCAAACCATGTTTTTACTCACGATTTGCTTGTATGGGTTGGTTGATCTGCATTCCACTTTACTACTCCCACAACTCACTTTCTTTGTAACTGGAAGCATTCAAGCAGTTATCATTCTCGTTTTGACGTTTGGCACGCTGGGAAATATTTATGGAAGATCACGGAAAATCTTAAAGGAGCTCAAATCAATGATGGATGTGAGAGGGAATCGGTGGTGCAGAAGGGTGATAATTTCTCTGCCTATACAGAAAGTTGGATTTGGACAGGTTAACCATTTGGACCAGTTGACACCGTTTACAATGATTGATTTTAGCATTGCTTGCACTGTCAATATGCTGCTAATAAGATAAATAACTTTACATATTGTGTTTATAAATATGAATAATTAGCTTGTGTTAGTGTGAATTTGCAATTTTCTTTTATTTGAGTTTTCATATGTCTTGTTTGTAGGCACCTAAAAGTATTTTAGTTGCCTTTTTATTTAATATTTGAGTTGAAGTTCTCGTTTAAAGCTCACTCTTTCTCATTTTTAAATCTATTTTAAACTAGTTGAACATGACAGGAACACTGGACCGCGGACCTGAATAGCTTTTCAACTTGAAGTAATCAGCGCAGAGTAGTTTATATATCTCTGTGTACCAACTATGTTAAAATTTTATGAATATTTTATCTAATAGAATAATGAAACTTCTGATTCAACTTAGACTCACGAGCTGCTTTATTGGCATAAATGCATGTCAGAATTAAAAATGGTTAGTAAAATACTATAGAAGTTTCAATATAACCTTTGTCATGTATAACTGATTGTCTCACTTGAAATCGTTTTAATTTTTCTCATACCAACAAATACATTAAAATACACATGAAAGAAATTTAAATGAATGAAACTCCAGATTGAAATAATTCCTTGACTTTCAGCTCGTTTTACCTGGAGCTGTTTCTACTTAATATAGATAAATTCGGAGATTAGCGTGACCTTCAACTTACGCGCAATGTACCATCACGACAAAAATGTCGATTGAAAGCCAATTTTTGGTTTGTATATATTCATATATGTCTAGATTTTGCACCCCAAACCCACCAATCCCACGATAACAGTCCTGGTACTTGGCTCGTTAGTTTGACATTTCTTGAATGTGTAGAACAAAACAAAAATATTTATAAGTTGATATTCGCATATAATTGCTTTTAGGAAAGGAAATCACTGTGATTGATTGATTTATGGCTGTAGTATTTTATAATATATGGTAAGTCAAGTTTTACTGCTTTTTCTTCACTTTTGACGTTTAGTGATTATAGTTTGCGTATAAATGAAATTTTTACATTTTTCGAATATCGGTGTATGTATACCAACGATATTTTACTAGATAAAAATCTTTTACAGTTGGCTGCAATCGTTTCACCGCCTTTTCATTTTTGGTAACCAATCGCATATAGTTTGCTTTCTTTGCCAGATTGTACCTCAAGGACACAGTTATGTAAATATATTTTTAATTACGAATTTTGTACAATTGAACCTTACAATAGTCAAATCTAAATATTTTTATTAACATTATCCGGCATCCAATGCTAATATTGTATCTAGAATTTGGTGGTAAACTAAAATATCAGCATCTACTGCACTTAAAAAATCCATGTGGTTAAAAAGTGACCATTTAACTTGATAAAAACCTCTCATGTATTTAGCTGGAATGGCATCTCTCGTTCTTTTCGCATCCTGTGGAAGATAACAATAAAGTCCTAATAAATAATCCACCACTAATGAAACATGAAGCAATGATTGATTCAGAAATGATATTTACCATGGGTGTCACAAGGTTATCCGATTCCCCATAAAATATATACGTAGGAACTGTCATTTTATCCAAATTATATGTGGGAGGTTGAGTGCTCCCATATTTTATCAGATTTTTTCTTCTGCCATAATCATACTTGCGAAATCCACACGAGAGCAAATTTTGTCCAAGATGATAAAACACCCTCAAAACATTGTTGTCACCGCCTTTCTCGATAATGTTGGAAATATCCGTGAAATTCAACTGCAGTGGATCAGCTCCAAAAGATGCAAAAAGCGCAGTTGCACAAAGTCCGCATTGTCGAGCCGTCCAAGAGCAAAAATTTTCCATGGATGGAACTCCAAACCTTCTTGCTAAAGCACCTGGTCCCACATTTAATCTCCCTCTGAATAAACTGAACATTACTCTTTCCATAGGAGTTCCAACCATCATCTGTGCCAATTTAGCAGTTGGTCCATAAGCACCTCCCATATAGGCAGATGGGGCTAGCAGAAATCCAGCTTTGAATTTTTCATTTAAATTGGCTATCTCTGATAATCCAGCAAGATAAGCAGCACAGCCAGCAGAATGGCAAACGTAGTAAACTTTCTCCGTTCCAGTTTCTTTCAACATGAGATCAATCAATGGGGGCAAATCTTTCGTTCCCATTTCCTCAAAGCTAAAATTCCAATACGAAAGATCTTTGTTTGCATTGAGATGAGTGTGTCCCAAGGACTGACTAGAACCTCTTCCATTTGCAAGCCAAACTTCGTATCCGGAATTCGCTAAAAGAAATACTAAAAAACTTTACTCAATTTATATTTATTACTTATTTCTCAAGTTAATTTCAATTTTATTTATTGAAACAGTTACCTAAATTTCGATTCCCGGGTTGAATAATCCAAGCTCTTCCACTAGATCCCAATCCATGAAAAAGAAGAACTGACTGTTTTCCTTTTCTTGGTGGAGATGTTATACTTCCAGAAATTCTGAAAACTGTTGTGTAATATCCATCCTCAGAAAGAATTGTGTGGGTAGACGCTGAATAGCCTTGCAACTGTAATTCTGCTACTGTTGAAATCTTCACGTTGGCTTTTGGAAGAATTGGAATGGATATGCTCTCTTTTACCACCTCAACTTTTCGACGACATTCCTTTCCATTGAATGCCAAAATAGTTTGGATGGTATTCGCAGGTCTGTACGCTGCACACTTTCGCCTTCCAAAGCCAAAACGAGCTTGGCATTCAGAAAGAAAAATTAGAAATATGAAAAGAATTATAACAATAGAATAGAATTGTAGTATAACTTTCATTTTTACAAAAAATTTCTATCCTCAAAGACGGAATGGAAATAAATGAATACTGAAGACAGCTAAAAATGAGTAATTATAATGCAAATATTACCTTTATTCACAATGTTATTTAATTTACCTTATTAGAACAAAAAATATCACAGAAGTGTGAGAACTATAACAAGTCAAGCAACACTCCAAACCCAGTAAACGTGGTTGAGAACTAGACAACCTTGGTAATGAATTCATTGGTATGAAACTGGAGTGAAATCCACATTTGCAGAAACTTGTATTTGCGGAACATTACAAGAAAAGTATTGTAGTATGGATGAGCCAAAAACCAGATTTGTGGAAAATACGCGGATCTAACAACAACATAATTCTTACTAGAACTGAGATTTACAATTGTAATCCCACTCACTTTTGGCAAATTTCAGGTAGTCGATTGAAAGGAGCATATTCAGTCTGTAGTTTGGTAATATTATGAAATACATGGTTGTATATTGACTGTGACTGACTCTCGTGCTTTTCTTGACTCTCTGACTTATTCATGATATTTAATATTTTGTTATACACAAGAATATCCGCATCCTTTGCCATGAGAAAATCCACGTGTGTAAACAATGGCCATTCTACTTGATAAAAACCTCGCATAAAGTGGGCTGGAATTTCATCTCGAGTTTTTTCCACATCCTGCAATCAATATGAATATAATATAAAACTGTCTTTAAAAATGATATTTCTGAAACGAAATACTTACCACTTTTGTGATCATGTTGTCACTTTCCGCGTAAAATATATAAACAGGGACTCTAACTCCTTCTAAGTTATACGTGGGTGGTTCCGAACTCCCATATTCCACCTTATTTCTCTCCTTTCCATAATCAAATTTATTAAATTTACAACTCAACTTGTTATGTATTTGATGTCTCAGCATTCCTTCAGGCATATTATCATGAAGTTTAGAAACTATATTGGGAAGATTCTCATAATCCAGTTGAGCTTCATCATTTCCATACAAGAAAAAATGCAAATTATCACAAATTCCACAACGCAAGAAAGACCAATCCCTGCATAGTTTTTCGGGTGTTATTCCAAGAGCTTTAGAAATCTCAGTTGAACTGCTATCATATTTTCCTTTAAACAGCTTGAAAATTAGATGATCCAAACGTGTTTCAAAAATCATCGAATAAACCATTGCAATCGGGTTATACATAGCTCCAATGTGAAGTGCAGGTGCGAGCAAAAAACCTGCTTTGAACCGCTCATTCAATTGAGGAAGCTCCGCAAGACCAGCAAGCCAAATGGCACAGCCAGAGGAATGGCATGCGAAATAAACCTGTTCATTTTCAGTCTCGTTTTTTATCAGTTCTAAAAACAGTGGCAGGTCTTTGGTTGCAATATCATTCATGTTGAAATTCCAATAGGTATGATCCTTATATGAATCCAGACGCGTGTGTTCCGTTGATGAACTTGATCCACGTAAACCAGCAAGCCACACATCGTAGCCTGAGTTGACGAGAGTAAATGCAAGATTTCTACCATCTGGTTGCATTATCCAGTGAGCGCTGGATCCAGCCAGTCCGTGAAATACGAGAACCGAAGGTTTGTTTCCTTTGGGTGGAGATGTAAAACTTCCAGAAATTCTGATGATGTTTGAAATGTAGCCATCTTCAGAGAGTATTTTGTGGTTCGATGCATTATAACCTCGCAGTTGTATCTCCTCCAACTGAAAAGTTTGTTTTATTGCAATTTCAATATAATTTGGTAATAATAAAAATATTTTAAATGAATCTTACCGTAGATAAATTGTCAAAAATTGGTTTTGAACGCCGAGAACAGTCTTCACCTCGGTGATATGACAAACGGAGTTGGTACGGTCGATACTGAGCACATTTTCCAATCTGGTCCAAGTTTAGGAACCACCAGCAGCAAAATAATATTACCAAAACTCCAAAATACGAAGCACTGGTTTTATGCCCCATTTTGAATTGAAAGACCTCAATGTAATACTGAATGAAATGAATATGAGTGAAGTTAGAGCACGGCGTTTGTAATAAATCATATGAGTGTACATTTTTCCTTCATCAAGTTCCAGCCAGAATTGTGTATAGTTATAGGCAGCCGTGAGATTTTTTTCTGCAAAACCAGTCCAACCAAGCTAAAAGCTTCAGCTGCTCGTTTTCTTGTTTGATCTCCATCCAAGAGCAATAAATGTATGTCTTTATGCACGTCATTATTACGTATTAGTGGTAAGAATGATGAAATCAAACCAGTTTTACCTTGTCTCTGAAATTATGGGATGTTTTTCGTTCCAGCGATTTTATACTATTGCAACTTGAGCAAAACAAGACTCAAATCAACCTTTACAGAAACCGACACTTGCGTCACATTACAGGAAAACTCAATAAAAATGGGATACTAAATGAACGAGATTTTTTATTGAAAACTAATCAAGCTGCAAGTCGCAGTTTTGCAATCCTTCTGAATTGATTGATAAAATAATAATAATAACCAATTGAAATTGAATGAAATTTTATGGTTTTGAAGGTGATTCACATTTTTGCTTTGTAATATTATGAACTACATCGCACTTTCCTTCATTGTCTGACTTCATCATGATGTTCAATATTTTGTTATAGACAAAAATATCCGCATCTCTTGCCATGATAAAATCGGGATGAGTAAAAAGTGGCCATTCTACTTGATAAAAACCTCTCATAAACTGGACAGGAATCGCATTTCGTGTTTTCTCTGCGTCCTGAATTAAAAATGAATTTATGACGTGACATTTACATATTTTCCTTCTAATATGTTTTTGCATAATATATATATTTACCAAACGTGTGACAAGATTGTCATTTTCTCCGTAAAAGATGTACGTTGGAACACGAATCCCATTTAAGTTATAAATAGGTGGTACTTTATTCCCATATTTCACTAAATTTTTCTCCACTCCGTAGTCAAATTTTCGGAAGGTACAATTAATCCCGTTTTGCATGCGATGCCTCAACAACCCATATGGAATGTTATCTTGCATTTTAGAAATTATATTGGGAAGATTTTCATAATCCATTTGTGCTTCATCATTTCCAAACGTTGCAAAAAACAAATTGTCACAAATTCCACAACGCATGAAAGACCAACTTCCGCAAACCTTTTCAGGAGTTAATCCTAACATTTTTGCAAAATAACTTGGTTCACCACTAATTCTTCCTTTCATCCAGGTAGATAATAATTCGTCCAAAGGAGTTCCAAACATGGCAATATAAAGTAAAATCATTGGATTATACATGGCTCCTAAATAAGATGCAGGACCGAGAAGGAATCCTGCTTCGAACCTTTCGTTCAATTCAGGAAGCTCCGCAAGACCAGCAAGCCAAACAGCACAGCCGGTTGAATGGCATGCAAAATATACTTTCTCAATTCCAGTTTCATTTTTTATGAGATCCAAAAACAAAGGAAGATCTCTGGTTCCAATATCATCGATTGTAAAATTCCAGTAGGAGAGATCACTATCTGGGTCCAGATGCGTGTGACCCATTGAAGAGCTGGTTCCACGTAAATCAGCCAACCAAACTTCATAGCCAGATTTTACCAATATAAACGCAAAGTTTCTGTCACCCCGTTGAATTATCCAGTTTGCACTAGAACCACCCAGTCCGTGAAAAAGAAGAACTGATTTGTTATCACTTCTCGCTGGCGACTTTAAACCTCCAGAAATCCTTATTATGGTAGAAATGTAGCCATCCTCTGATTGAATTTTGTATTTCGTAGCATTGTACCCTCGAAAGTTTATTTCCTCCAACTGAAATTGAGTACTGTATTAGTTTATCCCATTTCCAAGTAATTTGCTCACAAAATAAAATTGTCATTACCGTGGATAAATTTGTAAATACTTCACTTGAACGTTGGTGACATTCCTTTCCACTGTGAAATGAAAAAATGGGCTTGTAAGGACGGTACATAGGACACTTCCGTCCTCCAATCTTGTTCAAGTCCGGAAAATAACTGGAGGAAAATAATATTACAACCAAAAAACTAAAAGAAATGATAGTTGTTTTTCTATGTCCCATATTGAATAAAATTTAAAAGCATATTCAAGTAAATATCAATGCCTCACAATGATCAAAAGATGAATGTTTGGAATGGCTTCATACTCTGCGGAAAAGGTACCTACACAAGAAGCATTTCATGTAGCAACATGTTTGTTTGCGAAAACGCGTGAGAATTTTGTATACAAAGCCGAATCACAAAAACAAGCTTTAGGTACTGGTTTTGATAAGCTGCTCTAATTTCACCTTTTAAAAATATTTCGATTTATTCTTATCATCGTCGTAATCGGCATCCTCATTGTGAGAATAAGAATATCCAAGTCGCATCAAACCAGTTTTGCTGTCAGGTTTGTGAAATATTTGTAAGTTTCTTTGAGTAGGTATCGATTTCTTGACAATCTTTCACGGTTGAGCACATCTTTTATATGCGCGTGATTTTTTTAGTATTTCCAGTTTTTGCAAAGCCTTGACCTTTGTAGAACAATCGTGTCTGCACATCTCGGCATCCTTCTTCTTTCTTGGTAATTATAGATATAGGGAATCGCAGATTATATTTGTGGATTGATTTTGTAATAATACGACTTCTATGAGGCACTGAAACCCAAAATACGTTATTACGATTTTTGTGGCGAATCGCTTGATCGGGTTTGCTGTCTTGAGCGTTTATACGGAAGGCACTTAAACGAAAAAAAAAGGCCAATTTTTTAAGGATCAATTTTTTATCAGATAGAAACTCCATATATCTTGACGAGAAACGCTAGCGTGATCTGGTATTATTTCTAATGCAATAAGAGAAACTGTCGTTCATAATTAAAATTACACTTTGTAGCGACTTCAGTTTTTTTAAAAAAAGCTACCTACTTTTAAGAAAACGATTCTTCATTTCTCAAAATGAAATAAATTGAAAAAAAATGAAACGATGATATAAGCAAATAGAAAACCGAAAGCCACGAAGGATCAAGGAAAATGTAAGGTAAAATATTGCAAATATTTTCCCACGCGACACTTTTCGCAGATGGCAATATTTTCCCACTGCTACTTCCATTATACTACAGTTTACATTAGGCAACGGTTGATGATACATCAATATCAGTTTCTCTTATGTGTGTAAAAGTCTAATATTTGAACTTCAGGTGGGGTGAAAACTGATTTAGGGTCATGCATCGTCTTTCAACGTTCAGTCAGTCAGTTGGTCAATGTATGTGCATAACAACTTTCACTCTGTTTGACGGTTGTGTAAGGAAGTGCCATAACAATATGAAAAAGATGTACTTCATTTTTCCTTCAGGAAAATTCGGGCCAAAACGGAAGTTCCACAGTTCTGTAACTGTATCGCACCGTAATATCACGCTATTGGTGTTTTGGATGAGTATAAAATGTGATTTTTATTATCATGATGTGGAAAGTGAATATAAGTTTACTGGTTACCTATTCGATTTACTATGAAAGTCAACAGTTGACTATCTACTAGATGAAAGAAAGCAAAAAAAAACTGAAAAATGTAAATTGTTTCCTGGTAATGTTTCAAAATTCCTATATAATTGCATAATTTTTTATTGGATTACTCCTATTGTGAAGTAAAATGAGTAGCGGTTGATTGACTTGAAAAACAAAAAGCTTTCATAGACATGATTTTTTCATGTCTTAAATTGGATATGTTAGATGAAAATTTATTTTAACTAGATACATTTTACTTGTTTTTTCGACCATCCGAAACACGACAATTTATCTCTAATGCATAAATTATATTTATAACCAATAAGTTTGTGAAAAGACTTCAACCTCGGTAAACGGTTGAAAATGGAAACACCAAAGCAGAAAAATGATCTCGCTCGATTTGTATAGGTGGAGCAAATGTTGTTGTGGGGGATTTCGAGCTGATGCAGTGACTGAGTTTTCCTTTTTCCCAACAAACTTTTCCAGTGATATCAAAGTGAAAATTTCCCAGTCTTTTTATTATACATCCCGTACTTTCTCGCCGTTACGCCACGTTAAAGATCTATAGTCAGTATATAAAATGCTTTTATTGTAGCTGTTTGTTGAGTTCTCTGAAAATTACTCAAATTACTTCAACTTATAGATGAACAACTGAAACAGCCAGAAAAAAGTGGAGAAAACAAAAAGGAACTGCTCATTGTTTAGTAATCAGCTTAAATAAAAAGTTATGTTTACTTCAACAACATTTCTAATGAAAAGTAGTGTGGTAATACATAATGGGCCTCGTTAAAATAATCATACGTAGGGTATTAAGAAACGTGATATAAGTAAGGTATTTCTGTACAACTATCTCGAGAAAATGAGCAGTTTCTGGTTAACTTCTAGATTAAGGTTAGTACTTAAACTGCTACCACCGAAGTGATTGTGTTACATTGCAAAACTATCATTGTATTTAATGAACTATATGAGTGTTCAGTTCATGATGAAATTCATGGAAAACTCACACAACCACATTTCTAAAGCTCAGGAAGAGCTCGCAGTTTGAATACCAGTCAAAACTTTGTGGACTAGAATTTCCAGGTGGATTTTAATACCCTCCAGAAACAAAGGAATTGTTGTCGTAATTTCTCAGGAAGACCTGGAATTAATATAAGGCTCTTATAATCGTCGCACATCCGCCTGTGGCGTTATTTGCTGATATTGAGGTTTCGAGCACTTAGCTGGTATTATCAAAACTTTTCTTGAGGGTGCTTCCTTAGAAAAGTTGAGCTATAACCATGCTGTCATGATCTTTACTAACAATTAATACCAACTTTGCATTCATTTTTAGTGACAACTGGCTCAACACGACACCTGGAGGATGTGATCTTGTCATGTCACAAGAACTATTAGTAGGAAAAGTCAATATTATCCAAAATAACTAATGCATCTTGATCTTTGGATAATATCATTTTTTAAGATAAGCATTACATCATGTGAAGCGTTGTTGCATAGAGAATTACATCACATTAGCTTGAAGAATGTGATATTGTCACAGACTAAAAATACGAAAACAAAGCTTATTCGAGCAGGCCGAAAAACTTTGACTGGAATATATCTATTTGCTTTCAAATTAATTATTCCCACAAAACTGCTGAAGGCAACCCAACCTGAACTTTCATATCCATACACTTGACATCCGTTCTTTTAATACGTTTTAAAAGAGTACTGAAGTCAATGACAATCCCTTTATCTAGGGAATTTATCGGAATGGTAAAGGTAATGAAATGCACCAAAAAAGAGGAATTTATTCATGTATTGTTATATAACCACGTAGACAAGTATTTAGTTTGCTTGGCAAATACATTCTTCGACCAGACGACGTCAAGATGAATGCATCAGACCAGAGGTGGTTCGTTTTGTCTGGTACATAAAATGTAAAAACGTAAGCTCTGAGAAGAACAAGAGCGCTCGTTTGTTCAATAAATTTTTAAAGCTTCATCAACAAATCCGTTTTCCAAAAATGGTTCTATTTTTACCAACAAGAACGTTCACATGCAATGTAGGATAGTAGCAGGTAGCACTCAATACACTTGGGTTTCTACTCCTTCGGGGCTTATGAACTGGTTCATAATATTGTCAATTATTGAAGCAAATCCTTTCTCCGCAGAAAGTTCCAATTAAAAAGGAATACTACTATAAAATTAAGTTGGAAGTTTTCCCACTTTTAAGTGAACAAGAGTAGATGTTAACGAGGTTCTTAAGAAAAAATTACAATTTTAAGCCTACTTAACAATTTTAAAGCTTCCAAACTGGCTAGTAAAACGGTTTTTGTGGAGTGGGGTTTTTTACTTAAGTTGTACAATATCTCATATTTTTTGCAAGAGCTTGAAGGAGTACGATGTTACTGCTCCTTTTGTAGAGACACAACTATTTTCACTTTTCATGTTAACACATAACTGAGATTCCCTGCTCTAATTTTAAGGACTTTCTCTATTAGAAGTTGCCGCGTTGCTATATTAAAGGATAAAAAGCAAATAGTAATCATACTTTCGTTGTCTGAAGTAATTCTTAAACTTCGCCATTATGCGGTTTGTTTTAAAAATTAAAGAAGAAGTCTTACGCACGACGGTTTAAATTACCTGAAGTAATACCGGTTTTAATAATGATGCATAGTTGAACAATATCCGATTACATAAAAAATAGCAGTAACTTTTCTCCTGAAGCGTAATGTTCCAGTTTTCTGTTGTATTACTACTCTTTACTACAGCTCCGATAATTTTTAGCTCTTCTATCCATTCTAAAAATAGAAGGACGTCAAGTTTGAATTCGGGTAATTATTGCGGAAGATAAAGCCCTAATTAGGAATGCTTCCTGAACTAACTGCGTCATTCTGCTTTGAAAAATTGAAAATATCGTTCATAGCGTGAACCCTAGTGCGACGCCGAAGCCTACATTTACTTTGTAGATTAATAAATGGATGCGATCTAACAGTGATGACAAATTGTATTACAGATCATCATCGCGTTCACAAACCGTAAATAGATATACCTAAAAGGGAAAATATAGAAAGTTAGTACTTTCTCCGGCTACTTCCAATCTGCAGCATCCAATTACGAACGACTTCTCCATTCCCATCATCATGATAACGCAAACACGAGGTTCATGTCATTATTACATTTATATAGATCTAGGCTCTGTCAAATGCTAGTATGAGCCAATTTTCAAGAGTTTTGGTAAATACTCCTACTACCTTTGATCGTTATGTGCTTCCCACTCTCCCAGTTTTCAGTATAATTTTTTATTATGGTCATTCGTTATAAATTCGAGTGTAGTTCAGCTTCGTCTCAACTGCCTTCATTCTTTTTCGATCACAAACGCTTTTATACGGGGAAGCAAATTACGGCGAGATTATATCAATTTCGCCACAACTGACTGTTATTAAAACATACAAATATATGTATACATATCAGTTTCATAGTTCAGTTTTTTTCATATTTCGGAGCTGATAAAAAAATCAAGATTTTCTTTGACCCTTCAAACTGCAAACCAATCGTGATGACGTGCTCTTTTCAGTTTAGTCATGTAAAAAATAATTTGTCAGAAACAATCATTAAAACGGAACTAAATCCATATTTAAGCTTCATCCTGCATCAAGAATTTGTACATAATTTTGGAAGCTGGTAACTTGACATTCAGTCATCAGAAACCTCATTATTAATTTGCACGACTCATATTATTCCTAAATACAAAAACTAATTAGCAAACCTTTCAAAATATCATGTGTACTTTTTAAATACACCAAAATGGTCTGCAGTCAAATTTGTATAATTGTAATACAAACATCAAATGTGTAAAAATTAGGTCATAACAAAGTAGACTTTGCGCAAACGAAATCCGTTAAAATATTACGAAATACTTAACTTGAAACGTAATACTTTCTGATTAATACCAGCAAAAATGAAACTTTCTTAACATTCCTTTCGTTTCATGCAAACAAGAAACTTCTCCGAATCAACTTGGTGTCTACTCTAGTTTTTCTGACTTGTTAGTTATGACATAACGTGTACAAACAGCCGTGAAAATTTAAACAAAGTATCTCAGACATAAATTGTCATTTTCCATCAAGAAAAGGACGAGCTGAACTACTGAAGCATAACCATTACGTTTACATTACTTTTTTCTCATCAGGGCAGACAGGGCACGAAACAGTTCATTGCACTGTCAATACAATTAGTCCTCTAGCTCGCCCAAATGAATATCCACAGAATCGACTGACTTTCTTGCTTTTTCCAACTCCCAGAAGATTTTTTGGTTTTGATGAATATTCCTCGACTTTAAAAAACTCTATTTACTTCCTTCAGAATATACGCAGACAGATACGAGCACAAAGTGAAAGATAGCAGACCAATACCAACTATCGACGGAGTTGTTCTTGTACGTGCACGACTGCTATTGCATCCGAAATATCTTTCAGTTTCTTCGTGAGCTCACTCCATTCCCGTTTTGCTATGCAAAAAATTAGCATTCTTGTACAAACGTTGTGCTCGACAAAATTAAATATGCAACAGCGCAAACCCAAATCTAATAATCTCTTTCACCACGAAGTCTATTTTATACTATTTTCGCAAGCACGTGTTTAAGATCTTCCTCAGCGTTGTAGTAGTTATGCATATTTAAAGTACTTCTTGTGAATGACAAAGCGAATTTTAATGTTTTCTTAATACAACCAAAACAAGCAGATATTAATAAGCAGCTTGCATCCTACACAGGAATTTGAATGAAATACAAAATTCTGCTGTAAACCGTTTCAACAACAGAATTTAAGTTGAATTTCAAAAACTGAATAGTGGAGACTTCAAGAGTTCGTGCAAATATCGAAAGATGAAATTTGTCTACGCAGCTTACGTTTTCATATGCATGCTCGTTTTCTGAGTATTTCATATGTATGCAGTAGGGAAATGGTAATTTAATTTTAATTCAGCAACATTGCAACAGATTCCCAGGTATTTCTTACAGCACTGCACAATTGCACTCTCCACAATAGTGGAACTTCTTTGAGCGTTAAATATTGTTACATTATGGTGAGCTCTTGCAACTTCTATCTGACGAAATGCGGAACTGACAAGGATGTTATGCTATATATTATTATAGCCTATTGAAAATTAAATTGAAAACTACTGACCTCGATTTCTAAAAAGTGCAAATAACTCATCATAATAACAGACCACATACAATTAAGTTTCTTAGAAGGAAGGAAGTCAATGGTTTGACTGGAGATTGGAGCTAAACATGATACAAACAAGTGAAGTAACTTCGAACGCAAGTAGAGCCACGTTAAGTGTCTTACTCCTTGTTGACTCTTCTTGAATTGAAGTTTTGAGCATTACACAACGTTCACCTCATTGGGATTTGTAGATTTTTGACTAACAAGCGGGTACTATTCTGGTGCCGCGTGAGATAAACTTAACAAAAAAAGTGGTTTATGGGTCTTTTTTATACTTACACTGGTGTTATTCAGCGTTCATGCATAATATATAGAATTATACATTTGACAGAGCACAGTTTTGGGGCTAGCTCTTTTTAATATTAATATATAAAGCCGTTTTGCAGTAAAACATGAAATTAAGCAGTGAAAATTAAAATTAAACAAATTTCGGCCATTGACGAAAAAACTTTCTGGCCACTATAAAAGCATGGTGGAACGACGGATTCCGGTAATTAGAAAAGCTGTCGTGTAAATTCCAAATATGCGGTTTATAAAAAACCAAACACACCAGTGTTCAGCATAAAAAAGTGTCCCAGAATCACAATGTCGATAAGCCTATCTCTCGCGGCACTAGAAAAGGATACCTTGTAAGTGAAATACAAATGAGAAGGCAGTACCTGAAATGAAATAAGACACTACCCTTTCCATTGAGGGTAAAAGGTTTGAAGAGCATTTGACATTAATGAATTTCGCAGCTTCCATTTTTCATGCTGGTTGCTAGATGAATTCCATTTCATTATTGCAACTATTTAGAGTCCGTCTACGCTGACACAGCCCACCTTCCAAGATCTTCCAAGTATTTTATACAAATAAAACCTACAGTGTTTGAGCTCTTCTTTGGACTTCTCATGACACTTTTTGAAAGGTTTCCCTATAGCCTATCTGGTGTAAATTCAAAAGAATTTCTTAAGTGCGCCTGTATTTTCTCTCAAACGCCCCCGGTCCGGCTCTTTTGTATAAGAGTCCGAAAGCAAATACAACTTTTAGTGTTGAAGATTGAATCAGACGCCAGAATTAATAAAAAATCAGTTTATGGTTTGCTAACCAAGCCTGAGCTTTGTATTCTTGGGTAAACACCTTCAAGCAATGCTAAAGGCGTGCTTCCGTCAATGCACCCAAGTGTTTTCGATTCCAAAAAGAAATTTTCACAGAATACAGTTAAACAGATCGAATGAAATGGAGTTACAATATTGCTGGTGCAAAAAGAAGTTCTTTTTTGTTAGTGATTTATTAAAGTCGCATGTACTTTACCGTGTTTTACGGTTTCGAAAAAACAGGAGACTTGTATCATTGACTCGGGTAGTATTCTTACATTTCGCTCCCCAATTTCATTGTCAAATCACCCTTAATAAGCCACGAGGAGAAAGCAAGTAAGTGAACTAAGCTGTTTATTGCGAGGCAACAAAATAGAGCTTGGTAATTCTTGCAGTGTGCGCCCTTATTTTTTGGTCCCTTTCCACCCCTTTTTGGTCCGTGTGGACAGTAAGAAATGGACAAAAGGGAAGAAAGTGGTCAAAATGGACGAAATGGACAATGTCAAGACAGAGAAGCCAAATTTGAATCTGCCATATACATCCCATGTAAAATCCGAGATAGAAAGTCTACAGTAGTTAACTAATCCAGAGAATGTAAAAATGAGAAGGAACTTAAGAATTGACATAAAAATGGATTCATCAGAGATGAAATAGTTAATAGTTGACTTAAATTATAGAATTTTGAATACATTGGCTCTTATTCATAATTTCCGGCAACAAAGTTCACTGCAGGAGAGCGCTACATTGTATCATATGAAGCGTACTTAATGGAAACACTAAATGACAATTGCTGGTCACAAAAAACTGTAAAAATGATGTAGGAACATTTAAAATACGTAGCTGGAGTTTATATTGTAGTTTGCTAGCAAAATAGCATGTAAATCTCCTTTTGTCCACTTTCGTCCAATCTGTCCACTTTATCCACCTTCAGTTTGGTGGAAATTTCCGTTTCTTCCAGGGTGGAAATTTCCACTATCCACTGGACGGGCGCACTTGGAATTCTTGTAATAATTTGTAATATTGCTTTTTTGGCATTATTACAACCCGATTACATGCTAAATATAAGAATCATTAGGCAATCTGATAAAGTTATGATAGCATTTGAGTTTTTTCCTATAAACATTTTTGGCCCCTCTTAAATGACAGAAAAATCGTGATCACTTGCTCTTTGGAGTTCCGACATGGAAGAAGCAGCTTTAATATAGCTATAATGGTGGAACTTTCATTCTGAAAAAATCCTAACTATATGGCACACTTTCAGTGTCAAACTTGTCATTCAGGGACGTCTTAAACGTCATCCAAAAATAGAAGCATATAATGCACAAATGTTTGTCCTTCAAAATAACATGCAAATGATATGAAGTCCTATACAAAATAATGAAATACTTTTAAAAAGCCATATTACTCTGAAATGAAATACACAAAACTTTTCTCATCAACATCATGATTCATGAAATCCCTGTGTAGCTGAAGCCCTCATTCACTTCTACTTTTTGTGTATATTCAAAACGAAAGAGTTTTTTATGTTGTTGCGCAAAGAACATGCTAAAACGGAACTCCTTCAAGGGTGTGCAAGATTCGTTTCAAAGGTGGCTCACTCTTGAAGGAGTTCCGTTTTAGCATGTTCTTTGATTGTTGCGTAAAGAAATGACATCCATTAAAAATATTATCGTCATGAAATAAGTTTGAAAAAAGTATTCTCCTTACGTTAAGACTGTAAAGTCACTTGTCACTTGAACAAAAAGTTCACTAAAATAATTACATTTTCCCTCAACGATCACTGTAGAATGTCTCAAGAAAAATCTGCTTTGACAATTTAGGTCAAAGTTTAATGGAAACGTAAGTAATTAGGAAGTTATTGTGCAAAAGATGAAAACAACCCGTATCAAGATAATTGTGTTCTAGTTACGCCATACTATTACATACAATATATTCGAATGTTTATTCCAAACGGCGGCCTGTTCAAACCCACTTTTGAGGTTTAGAATTATGCTTTCGTGAGCATTTCACACTTGTATCTAAATGTGAAATAGTATTCGGTCTCGTAGGACAAGTTGAGAACTTCAAAGTCTTTTTAAACTAGTTAAGAAGGGTAGTGCTTTGAAGTAAAGTACTTTATCATACTGGAAACATTTGCTTCTGCTTTTAATTGAAAGCATTTTCATGAAAGTGTGTACATAATAGTTGGCTCATTCTTTGACAGTATAAAGTACTATATGATAATCAACAGCTCCATACGCAGAGATAGCTCCCTCTCAGACTAACCTTTCAAATTAACGGAAATTTTGAGATGCTCTTTATATCGTTTCAAATTACATTTCTGTTACAGCTGCTTTTTCTAAAATAGGATTTTCCAACTTTTTATTTTAAAATAAGCTGGTGAAAGGCACTGATACAAAACCCAGAGAAGATTTTCTAAAGCTTGCGCAAGAATCTAACTACTTTCTAAGTACTTTTGCTAAAACGAGTTTAACATGTTCCGTCTTCGTTATGTAAATTGACGTGGATTTCCTAAACTAATTACTAGTAATAATTTTGAATTTTTTTTTGAATTTATTGTATCACTTCTTTTTCAGGCCACAGACCTATAAAGAATTATTTTTACAATAGCTTTTGACAATTGTTGGATGGAGTTCCACATGATATTTGACATTTAAACGCAACGTATTATAAAACATCAGCAAATATTTTCAGCGAATATTATATTATACGTACATTATCATATGTGACTACGTTGTAGGTACTTGACAAGTTATTAACATCAATATATTGTGACTTGTGACAAATGATTTTTAATAACTATACAACTTTACGGTACTCTAGCGTTAACAAAAATATATAACGCTCGACTCATTAACTTATTCACAGTGACGAGAAAAAAACTACTTAACTTTCATTTTGTTGACTTATATTGAGTTCATTACCCATGCTAATTTGTACAACTTTGATTTTTGTGTAGTAGGTATCGCTTATAAGTAAAACTACGTATTACAAGTGTGGGAAAGTGCATGCTTGCAGAAACATTCTGTATGGTCATGATAATTTTTGTCATTCCATAACTCTTTAATGTTGTTCATAACATCTTTGTACATACTTTTTACGCTTTTCGGTAATTTAATTTTGAGGTCATCACCAATTCTTTTCCATGGCACATTACAATAATTATTGCAGACGCAAATTGATGGTTCCATTCCCTGTCGATTATATTCCACGTGTTTGTCCATGATAGATTGCATGATATGTTGTTGGTACCCATGAGAATTTCCAATTTTCCATAACGCTTTCAGGTTCACTTTAACTGCTTGTGAGTTCCAAAAGGATGAATGGTTATCTTTTGAATTGCCAGTCATGTCGATAACAGGTTCACTAGGTACTCTGGTCAGTGGTTTACTGTTGGGGGCTTGATAGATGTGTCCACGTTTAGTAGGCTGGTCTGCTCGATACTTCTTTCACGATCATGATTTCTCATGTTAGTTTCAAGTGAAGGATCCATTTTTGTTCCAGTTTCAAGTATTTGTTTCAGAGCATTTAAGTCGCATTCGGTTAGTGTTGAGCTTTTGACCTTCGTTTGGTTTTGGTAGGCGTGGCATCTTGGTAGAGGGAGGTACGTCATCCGTGATAGATATTTTCTTTGGATATTTTTTTAACTGATGACAGTTTCGAAACACAGCTTGTTTGTCCTTTTTAGATTTTAACTTCACAATCGCAACAAACTGGTCGGACTTCTTTGCTTTTTTAACTTGCACTTCTTCGACATTTACGCTCACATTTAGAGCTGATTGTAATAGATTTGTGATTATTTCTGTTTGTTTATCGCTTGTTAGCAGGTTGGGGTCATCTAGACCATGAATAACTACGTTCATTTCTCTATTTTCACGAGATTGCTTGTTCACATTTTGAACTGTAAACTCTGTAATAGGGCTTACATTAGCCGAGCACTGTGACATTTGGATTTGAAGTTCTTGTCCAATTAATTTATTCAAACAAGAGTCAACTTCTGACTTCAAATGCAATAAATTGGTTTTAAAAAACTGTAAAATATGCAGTTGATTGCACTGGATAGTGTCACAAGAGTTTTGTATGCATGACAAAAACTCTGCTATGGGACAGTGGTTAAACAAGGCTAAATTGCCTTTGCTCAATTCAACTTGCCCCGTTTCTTTACTTTTATTATTTAACATAATGGCTTTGTGACAAATGACGACTTGACACTTATTTTGCTGATTTTGCTAATTGACGAGCTCTTTTGCTTTCTGACCACTCTCTTTGACAGCTCATGTGGAACTCAATTTATTTTTCATATACTGAACTCATCTTGTGAATTCGCATAGACGAGCTTTTAAAAAAACCAGCAGTGAGGTGTATGCCTTACGAGATCATGTTCGAGTCAGCTGGAAGTATTATAAGCCATTTTTCCTATTTTCATGAATCCACTCATGGGAATCGTATTGTGGCAGGAACGCTTTAGGTTGATACATTGTGATAAATACTGCAAGTTAAGAGTAACTCGTTGATATTTATAACAACGAACAGTAAATATTATCATGAGCAATAATATAACATAATTATACGGAAGTTTCGTCAGTTCCCGAGTATTATCTGTCTGTGGAATACCTCAAAAGATTCCAATCAAGATGGATGAGAAATATATAGCTGATGAACGGTAAACAAATTTTAAACGGACCTTTTTCGATATTACCAAAATTATGTCTGACTCGAAAATGTTCTTTTGTCCGTTTGTATCATCAACCTATCCGTCGCCCCATTATGGACATACATATTCCTCACTTCTCTCCTCTAAGTTTCTTGATTTTTGTAAAAAAAAACCTAATCTGTTGCTGTTTTAAAAATTGACAACAAGTTGGGTCTGTCGCATGCGTAATGCGTATGAAAGGTTAGTACACAAATTTTACATTTCAGTATTATGAATGGCTGAAAATAGCCAGTTCCACATGAGCTGTCAAAGAGAGTGGTCAGAAAGCAAAAGAGCTCGTCAATTAGCAAAATCAGCAAAATAAGTGTCAAGTCGTCATTTGTCACAAAGCCATTATGTTAAATAATAAAAGTAAAGAAACGGGGCAAGTTGAATTGAGCAAAGGCAATTTAGCCTTGTTTAACCACTGTCCCATAGCAGAGTTTTTGTCATGCATACAAAACTCTTGTGACACTATCCAGTGCAATCAACTGCATATTTTACAGTTTTTTAAAACCAATTTATTGCATTTGAAGTCAGAAGTTGACTCTTGTTTGAATAAATTAATTGGACAAGAACTTCAAATCCAAATGTCACAGTGCTCGGCTAATGTAAGCCCTATTACAGAGTTTACAGTTCAAAATGTGAACAAGCAATCTCGTGAAAATAGAGAAATGAACGTAGTTATTCATGGTCTAGATGACCCCAACCTGCTAACAAGCGATAAACAAACAGAAATAATCACAAATCTATTACAATCAGCTCTAAATGTGTGAAGTGCAAGTTAAAAAAGCAAAGAAGTCCGACCAGTTTGTTGCGATTGTGAAGTTAAAATCTAAAAAGGACAAACAAGCTGTGTTTCGAAACTGTCATCAGTTAAAAAAATATCCAAAGAAAATATCTATCACGGATGACGTACCTCCCTCTACCAAGATGCCACGCCTACCAAAACCAAACGAAGGTCAACAAAGCTCAACACTAACCGAATGCGACTTAAATGCTCTGAACAAATACTTGAAACTGGAACAAAAATGGATCCTTCACTTGAAACTAACATGAGAAATCATGATCGTGAAAGAAGTATCGAGCAGACCAGCCTACCTAAATACGTGGACACATCTATCAAGCCCCCCAACAGTAAACCACTGACCAGAGTACCTAGTGAACCTGTTATCGACATGACTGGCAATTCAAAAGATAACCATTCATCCTTTTGGAACTCACAAGCAGTTAAAGTGAACCTGAAAGCGTTATGGAAAATTGGAAATTCTCATGGTACCAACAACATATCATGCAATCTATCATGGACAAACACGTGGAATATAATCGACAGGGAATGGAACCATCAATTTGCGTCTGCAATAATTATTGTAATGTGCCATGGAAAAGAATTGGTGATGACCTCAAAATTAAATTACCGAAAAGCGTAAAAAGTATGTACAAAGATGTTATGAACAACATTAAAGAGTTATGGAATGACAAAAATTATCATGACCATACAGAATGTTTCTGCAAGCATGCACTTTCCCACACTTGTAATACGTAGTTTTACTTATAAGCGATACCTACTACACAAAAATCAAAGTTGTACAAAATTAGCATGGGTAATGAACTCAATATAAGTCAACAAAATGAAAGTTAAGTAGTTTTTTTTCTCGTCACTGTGAATAAGTTAATGAGTCGAGCGTTATATATTTTTGTTAACGCTAGAGTACCGTAAAGTTGTATAGTTATTAAAAATCATTTGTCACAAGTCACAATATATTGATGTTAATAACTTGTCAAGTACCTACAACGTAGTCACATATGATAATGTACGTATAATATAATATTCGCTGAAAATATTTGCTGATGTTTTATAATACGTTGCGTTTAAATGTCAAATATCATGTGGAACTCCATCCAACAATTGTCAAAAGCTATTGTAAAAATAATTCTTTATAGGTCTGTGGCCTGAAAAGAAGTGATACAATAAATTCATTCATTCATTCATTCAATATACTTAGGTCAAATAAACGCCTCTGCCACTAGAAAGGAAATGACGCAAATTAAAATTTAGATGCAATGAAGTAGTCGATAGATTCCATATATTTTTAGACCACGAATATTACTGGTTGAAAATATTTAAAAATGAAAGGAATTTTTTATCGACAATGCGTAAACATACTGCATTATTTTAGATAAATCATCAGTTTTTCAACCCAAATGCCGGAGTTGAATGATACCTAAATATCCTCAATAGTCCTATTGTTCTCAACAATATAATGCAAAACACTCATAAACTGCATCATTAATTTTCCTTAAAAAAGGATCAAGATATGCATGCATCACTGCGTTGTTGCAAGTGCATCTCATTTTAATTTTTAATGAGCGTGTTCTACACCTGCAACTAATGATTGCAAATGCACCCAATTGCTTCAACGATGAGGTAAAAGTGCTTGCAAACTGCACAAAATACGAAACTCCCTTTTTAACGATCGCTAAATAATCACTTATGGAACTAATCACGGGAGACCTTTGGCGCATGAATCCTCGGCAATTACAATTTGAATGCTATTTATCCACATCTGCAAAACCTTAAAGGACAAAATTGAAGTCAATGTTAAAACTTTTAAAAAATTACTGTGCATCTCTATCAAGCTTCTTCATCTTACCAACACATCAACTCATCATGATAATCAATATTAATGATTTTTTATCAAAAATCTCATTTATTACGATACGAATAGGATTTCAAATAAATCAAACCGTTTTTGCGATTGTAGTTTAATTAATCCATTTATTCGTATTCACATACATTTCGAATAAAAACAGATGATTCATAGGTATTTAAACATTACTGTAATTTTAAAAAATTGATAACGACTGAATGTTAATATCATAAGCATTTTTTTATTATAACTTGATAGTTTTGTTAGTGGGAATATACTAGAGGACTTTAGTTATATTAGCTAAGGTATAGAACCCGTGTCCGCCCTTGAAACTTCTCTAACCGGAAGTAGTTTCCATTTTTCATAATTTAGAGGTAAATGTACTTATTAACATGCATTAAAACTGTTGATACTATGTAATTCAAAGCGTTTTTGTCAAATAAAATTTACAGTCAAAATCAACCTTCATGTCCAGTTAGAAATGTTACAACTGGGCCAAACCATCGTGCTGTTAACACAAACGCAGAAGTCAAAATTCATATATGGTAAAGTTTCAAACATTGTGTCCAGAATCCAGATACAAAGCTTAATTTGATTTGATGACGATAAAAACCCTCTTAAAGTTTGTTATATTGTAATAATATTGCGTTTATTTTCTCTATTTTTAAGGTAGTTTTATTAATGAATAGATTGATGATGAAGAGTCACTGTAAATAACAAAAGTCTGATCCAGATTGTTATTATTATGTTATTATGACGTTATTTGTTAATTATTATTTAATGATGAGTAAGCATATTATTTAATATTATAATGACAAAGATGAAGTTTTGGGTCAATGTCACTTGAGCATGGTTTCCCATGAATTTTCGGGTGCAAGTGCTGACAATGGCATGTCCCGTGACATTGCAGCACGCTATTACGCAATTCATCCCTGACTGGTGAGCTGAATAATTGCAGATTTGAAAAATAGCTTGCTCATGGATGTTTTGTAGGTCGGCCGGCATTGTGTTACTAAGAAAATAGCTATTCTGGATCGGGGAAGTGACCACTGACCCCGATCCCACGCTCTTTCCTGCAGAAGTGTGCAGTTATATACGCTGAATCTGCGGATTCTGCTTATATAACTCACACAAAACGACCTTGCAAGCATGGGAAATCACGCTGTAAACGAATTATAATGTAAAAACGTTATTGTGCGCTATAGCACGTTTATGTACATTTAAAGGTTATAAATATACCTTGTGTGGAATAAAACGGGGCTCTTGTTCCCTGCACTCTCTTGAAAAACTCTTTACTCTCGTGTCTCCCGTCCACTCCGCCTCCTTTGATACCAAGCATATCAACCCATATATACATACCCATAGCATAGCTAGACTCTCAATATAACATGGTGTTCGTACCAACCTGAACTTTTTACTCCAGCTACAAACAACACCGCTACCTTTTCTGTTTGTTCTTTCTCCATTTCCTTCAGTTGGAATACACGTTGTGTATACCATCCAGACCTTTTTCGCAAGCTATACACCACATCGCTACCATTCCTGTACTTCCTTTTCCATTTCTTTCAGTCAGGATACACGTTGTATACCAACTTGTTGCTTCCAATAACAACACTTTTACTTGTTACTCACATCTTTCTCACTTCCTTCCTACAATTATCACTCACAATTTGCTCTCTTCCAAGTACAGTTACTCTTCGGAGACAACACCCGTTTTGTTCAAAGCTCATTTGTAGAAGACTGCTGCAGTTCTCTGTTATCTTTTTGATCTTAAACTCAAATTAATCCGAAAATTTTAGAATACAAAACAAACTTTTGTCTTCGAATTCAAGTTGAAAGTCAGGTTTTAACAAATTATCGCTACACCTTTACACTGAAAATTTCAAGTAAGTGAGAGAAAAGTTTCTAAATTTATTTTATAAGTAGTTTTCTCTCATTATAGCCATTTATCTCGTTTTCATTTATCTCGTTTCGTTTTCGTTTTCAGTTGCACTCACGTCTCGAACGCAGGTTTTCTTAACCAGTCAACAACGATTCAGATCCTTTGGATACATAATCAAGTAGACAAGCACAAATTTTAACTTTTGAAGTTTTCAGTTTCTCTGAAGTTTTCTATACACACTTATTCACATTTTTACAGTTCCTTCATCGCTCTTCCGAACCTATCACCCGTAACGAACGCTCGCACTAACTACAGGACGGGAGATCACCGCTTTGGGCTGTCTGAAATTTGGCCAAGAATACAAGGTGCTTTAAATTAATTTTATTTAATTTTCAATTGCTTTGCCTTTTGTCTATTCCAGTGAACGTGCATTGCAGACACCGGATACCTCATTGTCCCACAAGTGTTACGGTCTCAGGGGTCAGCGTATCGCTCTACCCCTTGAGTTCCGTCCCTTCAATTTTTCCTTTTTAGGTACACAAACCTCCGCTCCGATGTCCTGATTTCTCCATCCATATGGCATTTTTTCAGTCCTTTGCGAAATCCCTTCGCTCGCGTTCACCGGCCACCAGTGAGGTAACTCCGGTGTCAGCAAACACGTCACGTAGCCCAAATCGAGCTTCCGCTTCCCAAGCGTACACGCGCGCTGTGCAATCTCTTCTTGAAAATCCTACGTCCCCCTTGGGGAACAAGTGACACACCGAGGAAAGTGGTGTCAGTGACGCCGAATCAACACCAGTACTGCAACGATCACCGACGGCATTAGCAACTACAACAGACACAACTTTCCAACTCAACAGCCACATCATCTGCCACAACGACCTTCTCTGCTCCAACATCTGACGAATCGGGTACCCGCACCGCCGTTCCTGGTCCGTCCACTTATCCTACAAGATCCAGCTTCCGAACACCGAGTTCGGGCTACCAGACCACAAGTGTAGGCACTGAGGGCACAACAATTACAATTACTGATCCCTCAGGAGCAAGTTTTCACACGCCCAG
>LJIJ01001932.1:5064-33773 GCA_001718145.1 Orchesella cincta
AAGAGAGAAAATTCCAGATTTGTGAATACATTAAACATTGATGATGATAATGTGTATTTACGAATAGCTTCAAAAACATTTCTGCTCATTCAAATTAAACACTCTCGGAATGCTCTCACTCTTTTGCGTAGTGTTCTTATGTAAGCCTTCCTAGTCTTGTTTGTCTACGCAACAAGTGGTGAATGGAGAACCGATAAAAATACTCGCATGCCAGCGTCATCCTAAAAAGATTTGTTTACTTGCTCTGAGAGTAATGTTCTTAATGTCAATATTATGCACATGCTCACTGACTCATCGTCATAGAGCAAACGCTGTGAAAAGAATCAGTAAATCTCGTAATAAAGATCTCGAGTTATTACGAAAATTGTTATTGTTTGAGGAGGAGCCTACACATATTGAGATTATCTCTCGTCCATTCATGCATTATGGACTAAGAAAACTCAGTGATGGCTAATTACGCTTAATTCACTTGCATAATCTACAATTTGAAGCTGGCGATCATGCATCCACGCTAACAAAAGAATGCTTAATTAGATTTTTAGCAAAAAGGGAACATAATAAACGACCTGCTTAACAAAGTTCAGGCAATGGAGGACCGCCACCACGCAGACAAAAATTAATTTCTTCCAGGAAGTGAGATGATAAATGGTGCCCATACGTTTAAAATCCTAGCAAACTCCGATCATTAAGTGCAAGCTTATATCCAGTTTTAAACTGGTACAAAAGACCAACATAATAATCGATCATCATGGCAATTAATAGCCACCCACCGACTATTTCAAGCTAGCACACGCCTTTGCTGTTCGGCCGAAGTTTCAATAATTTTATGAGCCTCCAGCCTTCATGCATGCACGTCGCTTTTCATTTACTCCTACTCCTGCAGGCAGGACAGTGGAGCGGGGAGGTGTGGCCTTGCAAAAAGTATAAGTTTTCGGTCTTTGTTCGTGTTCTGTTGCCTCTGTTGTCTACAGTCAATAGTTTTTGCATACATAATGTTATATTCAATTAGGAAGATTTATGCAAACAGTGGATGATGGCTTTGTTGAAGCTTCAGGACTAGATAGCTGTAAGCAAAGTGGACTACAAATGCGGGGTGAGCGTCCCTTCAGGTAGAAGAGTAAAACATTTATTTTATATTAGAGTTTCACTTTTCGCTCTAATTCTAAACTAATGCAGTGGACGAGTTCATGAAAAGGACATGAATATTTAAGCATACTTTTCTCATTATTCTTTACTCAGCTCAGTTGCACTATATACTAGTTTGGCCTTCCACTGACACGTAGGAAAGAAATAGTGTGACAAACTATTGAACAATTGCAGTAGGGCCATTTAGTAATTAAAAATGGTTACGCTAATGAGTCATTGGGGCCCATTCCCTACGCGTGTTCGTCAGTTACTTCTGTATAGTCTCTAATGGGGCATCGTGAGACGCTCCAATGTATGGTGAGTAAGGCTCAAATGCTGAGATAGATAAGCTCTCACCAGATTAATCATTCATTTAATCATCTTTTTTCTCTCCTGTCGATGAGGGACAGAGACAAGGCATTCCTATTAATTTTAATTACTCAACGCAGCTTCCTAAATTGATCCCATTGTGATTCCCAATTTGAATGAGTAATAGTGAAACATGGTTGAGATTTACTTTAAGACTGGCAATAATGATGTCTAATTTACGGATTGCGTGTCACCTCATTGCTCATTCAGGCATTTTGCGTCACTCACGGATTCTCCAGTATCAAGTATCAGGGAATGGAAAGATTTACGATTATTTAATTATGCAGTGTGGATGTCTATTGTCACCGTTGTAAATCAACAAATCTTTTTCACTCGTGTTTTTTTTGCAACTCGCGCATAAAGTGAGACGGCCCTCAGACCAACATTTCAATTGTGGAAAGGTCATTTACATATAAATATATAAAACATAAATATACAAAATAAATATAAAACTAAAAGGCTTAGCCATGTATAATTTGCAAAAAATAAAAATCATTTATTTGTTTGTCGTTACTCGTTTAGCTTGTAGTAATCCTGAAGCGATTTACATGACAGTTGTCCCATAAAAACTTGAAGGATTCTACGTGACAAAGAGTTTTCTTCTCCACGGCATTAATTGCATCACACGACTGGTCGGTGTAAATGTAGAGAACAAACAAAAATATGTCCAATGTAAGTAAGCAATAAAAGTGTGACGATTTAATCCTATTTAGGAACACGTAAACAACAGACTAGAACAGCAAGTTTCCATAACACAACCCAACGGCACTTAATTTAATGGGCTTAAGCAAAACCTTGTGTTGGAGAAAGGACTTATAGTTGTGCCGAATTATTTTCACAGACAGTTTTTCTTAAAGCGATGCTGGATCTCATCAATTTATTCATGATTTTATGGCTAAAAAATGTGTACACTTCAGGATTTCATTCATTCATTCATGGTAATAATTATATTTACACCATAAAAGACTTTTTCTTGAATCAACCATCAGTTTGATGATGAACCTGTCCCATCATCGGTTTTGTGATTCTTTGCCAATGCAAAAAGTTGATAATTTGGTTATAAAATGTTGACAAAAGGACTTAATGAACCCGGACGAGATGCGACGCGACATGACATAAGTACAAACAACCAGCTAGAAAAGTGATCATGTCTCATATTTTTTTACTAGCAACCAGCCAAACTAATGAATAATAAAAGAGATAGCAAAGCCAAGATGCATGAAGTGTGTTTATAAAATATGATAATAGAACCATCATCCTCATCAAACAGTGCTGGAGATGGCGAAAGAACGCTGCAGGGAGTCCATATACAACTTTTCTTTGCTCGTTGTGCACTCGCTATATGAATATAATGAGAATGAATTAATAATTCTCATTTTTAGATTTTCCAAGGTATTAAATCATTCACGGAAGAAACCCGAGTTGTAATACAGACTGGCTATACGTGTTACGCAAAATAATGGTGTGTGGAAAATTGATTCACACGACGAAGAGAACGAAATTGCGAACCTGAGTAGATTATATTATCTACCCTAGATAGACCTCTCGGGTGTGGATAGTTTTTCCGGTGTTTTTGTGAGACTAAATCGATTGAATTGATGAGGCATTTTCGTTTCGTATGCAAAATAGCAGGAACCTACGTCCACCAAAATCAATAAATTTGATAAAGAATGTAGCATAAGGCAAGTTAAAGGCACAAATCATGTGGACATTTTTGTCAATAAGGTTTATTTAACAGAGAAAATGAGTCATTATGACTTTCTATGAAGCAGAGGCAAGCAGTCTGACATTGTCGGTCGTCTCATGTGATAAAACTGATGAGTTTCGCGTGAAATATGACTCTTCCTTCGCTGAAACATGGAATGAATGATTGATCGGCTCGTTTTGGTACATACGAGAAACCATGATGCTTAATTAGCATTACATCCTGTGACACTGATGACATATTAAGGTCATAATATTTACAGTCAACGCAAGCACAATAATAATATAATAATAAGCACAAATAAAGCGCAGTTAACTGCAGTTGAATGTGCACATAAACATTTGCATCCAGTTGAATGACTCATCTTTCTATTTTAAGCAAGCGAATTCTTTAGGTTTGAATTTAGAAATGAATCATATCTTGATAAAATTGGTGTGAACCAAGTCGTTAAAATGTGAAACATCTCGTTTGACGGATTTAAGAAAAAGTTGAATTACAATGCCGTTGTGATTTGTAAAATATTTGTTAAAATTACGTTTAGTACTTAGATGAAATGATAAGGTTGGATAAGTTGTCTAGTTTTCCTGAAACACATTGTACAATTAATATAAAGTAAGCAAGCCCTCGTATACGTTTGGAGCAGACTTTCAGCACTCACAAAGAAATATTTCTCTGCTACATTGTGATTCTATAATATTATTACCAAAGAGTAGCAACTGAAAGGGACTTGACTAACGCAAAATTAAATTTTTATGGTTGGATGGGCTAACAAGAAATAGCTGGTCCCGATTCTGACATTTTCTGTCAACCAAACAACCCTTTCTGGAATTTTTATGTAATACATGATACTCGTAGTTTTTCTCGATTTTCTCCCTATAATCACGATCATGATATTTCTTTATCGAGAATATTTTTCGTTGCTTGTGGTCGGTCAGCCGTTGAGTTCAATTTCAATTGGATCCGAACTTCGACTTCAACTAGACTAGACTTGGATGAAGAATGATGTGTGCAAGCGAAAGCTATCCACATTTCTGTGGCTTTGTGTAGAAAACTCACAGCTACTCTTGGTTACTTTTACCACACACAACCATAACTCCTATGTACATCTTACTTACAACAACAGTTACATGTTACAACCTGCTTTTCTAGCTTCTGCGGTTCAGTTTAGTTGTCTATATCTTGGAGGATGATGTTAAGCAAACTATAGTTTCAGGAGGACTATTCGGCTCTTTTCAAAACATGGATCAATACAGCTCTCTTTACTTTACTCTCTATTCAACTTGTCAGAACAAAGCTCTTTTTTTCTCTCACAAAAACAAAATCGAAAATGGCCCAGAGGGAAAACTTTATATTTCATCTCGAGAATTTTTCTCTTCTTCAAGTTTGACTATCGAATAGCATAAATAAGCACCTTGGTTTTCGTTCCGTTTCATACATCTTTTCAAAACGAGAGCAATTCCAAATGGTATATATTTGTGAAATGTCTTGTGATGAGATCATTATATTTTATTACGATTACACTTGCGAAAAATTGGCCACCACTGAGTTGAGACCATTTAGATAGAAATGTAAATGTAATGCCATCCCATCAGTTTTTCATGACAAGCTGGGATTTTTGCAGTCACAAGAACAAACAAAAGGGAGATGATGCTAAATGAGTGGAATAAAGAGTAGTCTAAAAAACCTTGAGAAAATCTCTCGCTCCCATTTTATTACCTTTGACGAAAGATAGGATTGCTATTGGGCTTTGGTCGTCTAACAAGATGTCCTAAACGAAATACTGAGCTGGACTTTCCAAAGTTGCGGCGATGACATTTATGTGATTCATAAAACGTGGTGACGACTTTATTGCAGAGATAATGACAACAGCAGCAGGACCAGACGATGACACAAAACAAGGTAATGGAATGGCATAGACGTGTAATGTACTGTTATGCTTTTTGCTCAACATGAGTTGGATAATAATGCAAAGTTTAACTTCTGGATTTCAGCATCTTCCATCTGCTTTGAATGCAAAATGGCTAATCATAAAAATTAAAAACTAGGAGCAGCTCATTACCCATCTGCAATAATAAGCATTCATATCTTGACTTGAATCTTTATGATTTTACAACTCGAAAAGTCAATCCGAGTGGACAACAAAGAAAAACGATATTATTCATGCCGTATCTGCTCATCACAGAAATACCAAGCTGAAAAATAGAGTGCCCTAAAAATTTGCTCTTTGATCAATTTGGTCAAAACCAGCACAATAAAAGTCTTTGGCATTGGTTTGGTTTGGTACTTTTGTGTAAGCATTGACATGACATTGTATTGGATTGGCAAAGATGAAAGATATTGAAGAGCAAACTCTTTCACTGGAGCAAAAAAGCGTGCGTGCTGAAGTCCTGGAATGAGAGGAATTTGGTTGTTTACATGTTGAAACTATGCATACACACATTTTTCCTTCTTGGATGATATAGGTACGTAACTGAAAGATTCCCAGCTATATATCTCTCACTCTTGCAGATTTTGTGAATGCTCATTGCTCCAAAAACTGAATATTTCATGAATACGAAATGGAATGCAAAACACGCGTTCCTCATTCTCCACTGTTTGCGACCACATATTGCTAATAATACAAAAGCTCATTCTTTTCATGTCTTCGCACATTCAAATAAAACATGTACATATGTAAATAGAATGCCAATCAACATGTCCGACTTAAATTGCAGAATTTATGACCCTTCTTCTCTTCTCGTCGTGCTTTTTTAAGCAAAAGTCATTTCAATCCAATATGAATGTAGACTTTTTTATGCATGTTTGGCCAAGCTGTAATAAATGTTTGCATTACAGATTAATGCAAAAGCATAAAAAACCAAAATCTCAGCTGGCACAGAGGAAAGAATTTACTTATTTTTGTAGGGATAACACAATTATTTTGTGAAAAAATGTGGTTCATGTTGATTTGAAAGGATTGGACACTCAACGATGATTCCCAGCAATCTAAATTAATATCAAAGAACCATAGATTCAAAATTGGTTGGTATTGGACGATGATTGCAAAGTTAATTTACGTCTGCACGTAATGGAAATTTGCAATAATCATTCAGAAAATCAATTTATGAACATGCGCCTTAACACCATTTCCACTGAAACCTGTATTCACTCACATGCTAGCTTTGGGTCATGTGGGCTGAAATGACATGTAAAATGAGACAATAATCATAAACGTTATTGAATAACCTCGTTCGTTCATGTGACGCCTGTCGGTTTTATTTTATTATCTGCCTCCAAAAGATCTCTTTCGCTATAAACCGTTAATAATTTCCATCAAACCCGAGTAATACATTTAGATTCGGTTTTTCGGAGGGCTGTTAGACTAACAGCATATCATCATTAAGCAGCTTGTTACCAACATTCCCTGCAATGGAGCTTTCTCCACGTTTGCCCCATGAATCTCTTCTCATTCCATAAAAAGTCAAGGTCTTCCAAGATATAAAAGTTGGAATTTGCTTCCTCAATGCCGCTCAAAAAGCCTTGTTATTCTAGACGTTTGTTTGTGTGAATGGAGGTGTTGCCTTCAAAACCTCGTATTTGATTTCTCTGCTAATTGTATCGTGAGTTTTTCTCAATTGCTCTCTTTTCAATAGCAGAGGAGCAACTGACAAAACAGACGAAAACCAGGTGTCATCATCATCCAAGCATTTATCCAAGGTTTGCAAAAATGTTCGAAAAAGCCATAAAATTTGAAGACTTGAAGTGGCTTAAAACTTAACTCGCGAAATATTTGTATCATTTGGATGTGTGTCAAATTCCCTTCATTGCTTGCTTTCATCAACTCATTCCAATTTCAAGCTTGAGAAACCGAATGGACCCAACCAACGAGACAGGCAAGGGAAAAGCAGGATTTTTACAAAAACTTGGAATTGCGATTGTGATTTAGCATTGAAAAAAGACAGACACAAAAAAATAAATATGCACTTGCAATAATACCATCCCATATGTGCTCTCGTTGCAGGCACAACACATATCAGTTACACATGGGACGTTCGAAATTCTTGAGTATTAAGTATCCTCATTATCTATTGCATTTCTTGTTGTAGGAACGAAATAATAGACAACAGACTGACTACTGCAATGCATGCACTGTAACAGAAAAGTGTGTTAGTAGTGAAATCCTTCCATTCTTAACCAAAAATTCTGATGTAACCTCCAACAAGCGTAACACAACATGATGATATAGCATCAAAAACATCGAAAAAAATATCTTTTTGTTTCTTCAGCTCATTTTGTTTAAGTGTATTGCGTAGCCAACTCCGTTCCGATTTTGTAAGCCTTGTTTACGTACACTCCTACAAATATACTAGTTGAGGATTAATCTGTTGCTGTAATTTGTTTGGCTAACAGAACATTAACCCGATCTCGTTATGGAGAGCTAAGCAAGCTTAATTCCTCCGATTAAAGTTTTGTTCCAATTCAACTGTGAAATTCGGGACTTTTCTTCCAACAAATGTAATGTATTGTAATACAATATATTACGTATGCATCACTGTGACACATGTGTCAATCAGATGCAGTAGTTGTATATATGAACGCAAAAAGAAGTGACTGCTAGTGCACTACATACTTCCATTTCGGCACGCTCAAAAAAGAAACGCAGCCGGATTTTTCATTCATGCATGTTTGATGCTAATGCTACATTTTCTGTAGAATAAACGTAGGCATTGAATTTGCCTGTGGCATACAAAATGAATAAGACAGTTTAGAAGCATGCTTACAAAATTGTTCACTCGAAAACAGTCCTCATGAGTAATTCTGCACTGTAAAATGTAAACAGAAACCTCGAATTACATGATGAATTGTAATTCACGACGAGCACCGTTTTGTAAACAAGCGATGGTCTTGGAATTTTTTCGGTAAATTGCCCATTTCCCAAAGTAAATTTCATTACAGTTATTGCTTTGTTCAATGGAATGAGGTAGACTTTCAAAAATAAACAATCCATAAAAACCCGTTCTTGAGAGTTTTTCATATGGAACGTGTAATTTAACATGTACACTTTCTTGCTAACCTATGAATTAGATGTATTATTTTTAATACGAAAGAAGGGTTTTCCGGCACTTATGTTAAGACAGTTATTATATAAAGTACCTAATAACCTACATCATCATTTCCGCCTTAACTTGAAGGTAACAAAAGTTTTGTAATTAATGGGGGAAAGTGACATGATGGATGTTTTCGCTAACTTTTTTTTGCACCAGTCTATTTTTTCATATACTTTCACATTGTGTGTTCTACTGTCCATCCATTGTGGCCTTCAATTGCCAAAATGCTGGTCTCTGGCTATATCCACCTGTGCTTATGATTAGTATTATATAATATGTATGTCGAAGTGAAGCTCACATTCCATTTTCCCATCCCATTGTTATCTAGCCGAGTGCCAAAAATGCCACGTCACATTTTCAACCTTATCTGACGACAGGACTCAACTCACCCATTTTCACTTTCGTATGCTATTGTGATTCTATTCTAGCTTCAAAAACGTTTGCGCGATTACGTAATGGACTTTCATTGCCTCTTTCCTGCTAAATCTATTTTTTCTATCGCACACGAGCTGAAACAGTTTTCTCCTCAAACAACAATTCCTTATCAAACTGCCAAAAAGTTCACGTTTGGAGTTATCAAACTAGAAATTATATTTGCAAAAGAATTTTCTCCATTGTCCCTAATAACAGTGGTGCTGGTCGACGAACTATAAAAACTCCCATAATAATAATATACCTACACATTTCCAATTTTTGTCATTTAATTCAATTTTCCTCGATATTACTATTGCTCCTAGCCACTTTCCAATATTCTACACTAAACGGAAAAGAATGGCAGTGGGATTCATCTAAAAAAGTAATACAAATATAGTGAATAGAATCAATTTTCGCAAGTAATTCACGATTGTGAATTTTTGGACATGGTTTCTGTAATACATTCCTCCCATAAACCAGTCTATAGGCACTTCCGCTTGGGTTCAAAAAATATCCAATCCATTAACGCACATTTTCAACGTGCACACTTTTAATATTCCTTCGATTTCCTTGAATAATTCAAAGATGACAACTTAAAAGCTATCATTTATCCTTAGTGTCATCCCGACAGTTCAATTGTGTGTGTGCAACGCAGCGTCTTACAAAACGCTTTCTCATCTTCCTTTTGTTGGGTAGGTCGGATGTAAGAATGTATGTATCCAGCACATACACACATAAGAATATGGGCAGAGGAGAGAATGAATTAGTGAAAATGAGTGACGAGCTCCTGCATAACAATACGTAATGCCCTTCCTCAAAGACATTATTGTCCACGAGCAAAATAATAGGAAATGTCTTCACTTTCTCTTCGTAGCGTGTAAGTGCGTTTTGTTCTTCTCCTCCCTCCCACCACCATCCCGTCCCGTTCCATCCTAGGACAACTTCTTTTGAGTGAGTTAGAGCAACTCACAAAGAGAAAAAGTCCTTTGTGCAATGGGACCCAACTATACTAAAACCTTCTTATTGCAAAATTTATTACAAAAGAGTATGCCATTCCTTCTCAAACACTCCAATAAAAATACTTAAATAATGATGATAGTGAACAAACGGGAGAAAAGTGTTGGATGATCGTCCATAATTTTTTGGCCCAATGTTGACAGAGCTTTACTGCATGGATCGAGTGGTACGAGTTTTGATATTCATGTACGCTGACATAACTTGCCAATGCCGTGTCTCCACCAGTTAGTTACGATATGAGAATGAGAAAAGCAATATAAATTTTGTACACTTACCTCCCACAGTATGAAATGACTTTTGTTCAGGGAAAGTACGGAAATGATAAAGCGCTGAACAAAAAACTCTTTCCTGGATTCGATTCCGGACTTGATTAGATAGGTTGGCAGGCGAGTGGGAAAGAAATTTCGGGTGAGCAAAAGAGCGAGCTTTTCTCCTGTAGTTTTGCGAGTTGTGGAATTCCCGTTGGAATTCTAATAGCGGCTGTTTGTCTGATAGGAAACAACGCGTTCGGCCCAATCCTTCCCAGCTATGTTGCAAACAACGTGAGCCAAAGTCAATGTGTGTTCTGTCAGGCACAACACTTTTTATCGCTTATCTTCTTCTCTCCTACCTTTCTCCTGGAATAGTTTGAAATAGTTTTCTCACTATTTTTTTACTACAATTTCACTTGAGAGTCTGCAGCAACACGTGAGAGCTCAGTGTGTGTACGATATCAAAAAATTACATTTATCGCAAAACCCGTATTTTCGTTATGATAACGCTGGGACTCCTGTCTTCGGTTCAGCTTTTGAGTTCTCACGAAAAAAATCAGTTTTATATCAACCCAGTTTTTTCACTACTTTCAGATCAGATCATACTTTTGCACTTGAACTTTAGGTTTTTACTTGAGTTTAGTAGCTGTATGTATGCTTTCTCTGAGAAAATTCGGAATTACGATATTACGAAAGAGCAATATTTGCCTTCCCGTCGGAGTTGGGGTCCAGGAGAACGGTGAAGGTAAGGGAAGATGAGATGACTGCGAGAAGGAACCAAGATCACCACTTACTCGAGTTTGGCTGCACAGGACAGTTATATGGTGCTGTTATGAGAGGAAGCGGAGAATAAGTAGGATTATATTTTGTGTCGGATATCTATCCAAAAAATAATATGACGTATGTATGAAAGCGTGAAGAAGGAACTAAGCAGCAAAACGGATATCTGCTGGAAGTCTTCCCCGTCGAGTCGAGCTCACTGACTGAGTGCGGTGTGGCGTTGGTGCTGCTATTATATCATAACACCTTTTCGTCTTACTTTTTTAGTCCTCTTGTTTCACTTTCAGTCTGTTTTCTAGCTGAGAGCAATATTCTCCAGGACAAAATAATTTCCTACACCTTTCACACTTTTTTCTCTCTGTCGGATACGAAAAGGAAAGCTTTCATTAAAACCTCGAGAATATATAAAAACTGGATTCTGAGAGGAAAGGTGTTTTAGGTTGGGAAGGTGTGCAACATTGAATACTAAAATGCAAAATTTGAATCGATCTCCTCAAACAGCTTTCTATTTCTAATATAATGCACACCTTACTTTAGTCCCGGTTTATTCCTTTCATGCGACCTAATATATAGCTGGGCGTTATTTCCTTTGAAGGTGTGTACGTCCAGGTACTCCTTTCACCGGTGTGCAGAAAATTCTTTATGGAAACTTTTGTATCTCAGTAGGAAACGTATCAACGCCTCCTATCATTCAATTTTCTTAGTAATGAACAAAGGATACAGGTATGCTATAGGTATGTGTATACGTATGATGGAGACTGGTAATGCTTGAAAATTGATGGACACACTACCCACGCTTTTCAGGTGAAGGACAGTTTTATGTCGAGAAGGATAATGACTGATGATGCTAGAGGAGCAAAGGTCGACACTGCAGATGAACTAGTTATTCCTTGGTCCGTTAAAGGGACGAACTAGTTGCTCTGAAAATACGCAAAACTATATCAAATGCTATGTTAAGGCTTTCCGAAGAAAAGTTAAAGTGCTTTGAATGTGAAAGCTTAAATTTATTTTGCACAATTCGCTAGCATATTTTTTGTTTGTTTAAACAAATTTAAACTCACCTAACCTGCAGGTAGATATCCTTTCTCAGATTTAAATGAAGCCAATGTTCTGACTGACAAATATTTTCACGGTCACCCACAAAACCTTGTGTGATGATGCGTAACAGAACTCAACATTCGAATTAGCAATAACAAGGGGTACCAAGACAGGTTACACGGAAACTCTCTCTCTCCCTATTATACTATTTTGATAGATGAAAGTCTGGGGAGAATGGAAACGCACACGGTTGTAATAATAGTAAAGGCTTGCCTTGCTTGCTGCTAGAGTAAAGGCACAACAAGCGTGTTCCTCTTTCTTTCGCACTGGGTAAGTGAATGGAACGGGATGAGAGTGGAGACTGGACTACATTCGAACAAGTGAGAGCGAGCTAGCCTTGCAAAGAGAATTGAGTGAGTGAGAGCATATCTCTCTATTCAATCCATTTCACTCATCTATCTATCCATGCACTTATTCAGCCATCCATCCATCCGCTCTTTTCTTTGCAAATGTAACGCATTCACACAGGAACGGTAGCTTGCTTCTGCTTACACTCTTTTATCAACGCTGGCTTGCTGCGAGACACACGAAAACTCTGTTCTCAATGTTGTGAAAAGTTTCGTGCTAAATGGTACGCTCTTAACAACATGTTCTGAGAACAAAACAAAGTCTTTCTTCCAAATGCTATAATTCTAGACTAAAGTACTCTGCTTCATTAACTAATTCCAACTCCTGGTTCGTGCTTAAAAACCTTTAAACATGAGTATAGGAGAAACAAACCGTCTAGCTTTGGTTTGGCTTTTTCCATCATCTTCAATCTTCGTATATTTCGTCTTTTCTTGCTTTCTGACATGTCCGTCCATCCTCCTGGATTTTTGCAGTCAACATCATGTTATTATATTCGACTCTTTACCGTGAAAATATTATTTGTATCTATTATTCTGGACATTCGCAATTGATATGCATATAAAATGTATACGTCTTGCTCTTTCTTTTTCCTGTTCCTTTCCAATGTTGGCATTGTGTAGTACTTGTCATGTGGTCAAGATTCTACATCAATCTACCTGACATGAAATGGTCTGCTGGTTTTTCTTTTACGATGAGAACTTTTCTTGGAAAACAATACTCATTCATTCTGTTCGCGGACATTTAATAGCATGTTGAGAAATAAAATCATGGGAGGTAAATCCTTGTCCTCGGGTAAAAAGTATCAGTGAATGACATATAAACATCAAGCGAATTTCCGTCGCAGACATTGTCATTATCCTCAGTGTAACCAACATGAATGCGAAATAGCTTGCATTCATATATGTATTTATCTGGGTAGAGGGTCTTGTTATACTGACCGAATTTTTTCCCCAAAATATCTATATGTTCCTATAATTTAGCATAATTGCACCTATGCATAATAAATGAGACTTGACTGATATACGAATGCGCTATTCGTGTGACCTGTGATCTATACTGTCCTCTTAACTCTCTCCTAATTCGAATTCAACATATTCTGCTCATGCCCTGCTGAATAATAATGTACGTAGCTCTTCTTTACCCTTTCCAATTCTTGTTCATATTATTATATGTGAGTTTGGGAATTTTATTGTGATCTTTTACCTCTTTCTCCATCGCTCTTGATGATAAGAGTTTCAATTCCAAGGCTTTTCCATTTTAATTGGAATGATCTCCCAAATGAATTGGATGGAAAGGATTGGGAACAGCAAATCAAGGATTCTCAGCATTTCTCAACCCGCAATCGATGTATGCCACACAGGAATTCGACAAGTATGTTGTTAGCTGTCTACAAATTGTAGAACTGGAGCGTTAAATTTCGCTTGCAGGGAAAGACTAGACAAGTTTATACAGTGGCCTTATAAAAATTTCTGCCAACTATAATAATAGCTCTCCATATTCATATCCACACCGGCTCAACCCTACCTTCGCGTCATTTTAACAAGCAGCAAACTCACTCATTTGCATAAAAGTACATGGTATCACACGTCATATAACGTAAATTATTACTTTACTTCAAGTTCACGTCCAGGATATATCACCTTCCAGCAGAAGCAGCAGGATTGTGTGTAGCGAGCAACAGATCATTTTTGTGATAACAGCTCAAAGCTATAATACCATTCTGCATAATGCAAGAATACCAAAGGTCTTCCTACTAATCACATTGATAGTGAACCGATAGGGACGGCAACGTAGGCACGTACGTATTACCCACATGACAAGCACATAAAATACACAAAGAGCTACCTACAACCTGACCATTAAGTCCTGTGTAGATGAGCAGAGTGTTAAGTTTAGTGGTTAACTCTAACCTTGTTTCTTGTTTGCCACGAGCCATCATTTGCATTGCACGAGCAAAGTCTTTTAGCCTCATATTACATTCATTCTCCTCCACAAACATTGATTGGTTCCTCCGATTTCATTATCCTTTCCCTTTCCATGGAAAAAAGCGGAGCTAATGGGGCGGGCAGGTAGGTAGTAGAATAGAAGTGAATAAATCCATTAAATTAAATGGTCAGTAAGTCGGTTTTAGCTTTTATTGAGTAAACCTCAACTCTATTAATAGCCTTGTTTTGTACACAACCTCAACAAACCACGGCCACCTTACCTTAATGCATTTAATCGGGCAGTTAAGTGCACTGCACTACTACTACGACTACTTCCACAAGGAAGGAATGAAGAATTGCTTTTACATCCTTTATTTCAGCAGTAAATCCCGGAAAAGCTAGCAAAATACAAATACCTTTTCCTCTCTCTTGTTCATCTCAACTAAAAGGCTTTTCATTGTCCTCACTCATCACGTATAGTCAGTTCGACTCGAACAACAGCCTTTTTTAGACTTTCCTCTTTCTGTATACATAGTTTCTTTTCTTCGGTCCAAAATCCCAAGTCTAGATTTTTCTTCTACTCCAGCCAAAGCAAATTGCTTTTAAAGAAAGGGAGAAATAAGTCCAAGTCAACTCAACCAGGACCTAGACCGAGCTGTGTGAGTAGTCAAGTCAAGAAAATATAAAAGGTAATTCAGTAATCGGTTCAACAAACTAAACCCAACCTTCTTTATTATTCTGCTGTGCATTTTCGGATTCATCCATCCGCATAAAGACTCTTCTCAGTCAAGTCAGTCAGATTTAGAAAAAAAAGTCTGGATTGAGTTGAGCTTGAAAAGTAAACTGTGTGGCGTATGGTGGAATGAAAAGAAGAAAAAAGTCACAAAAAGCATCCAAGTAACGTCATCATCATCACGATGAATAGAAACTGAAGTAAAACTGGGTAGGTTGATGGAATGGAGCATATTTCTTCCTTAGAGAATGTTGCAACAAGATTAGTTACTCTGTGTGGTTTTGCTTTCCTGTTTTCGTTTGCATATTCCACTCTACATTCAGAAGGGAACGAGCAAATCGAAAATTCACCAACAAGAAAAATTGCTCGTCACTCCACCTTATACCAACAGTAGTAAAAGGAGAAGTAAAAGGAATCAGAATGGGAAAAAGTACTCTCAAGGTTTTTAAGATCAAGGGAAAGAATAATTTAGTTTGTTTCTTCTCTTCACTATTACACATTTTATAACCTGTGTTCGTTACAACACGACAGACTTATGCAAGACCTGGAAAATAATATTGTTACAATTTTTGCTCTCTTTCTTTATGGTTCATGTGTGTAGGTGAGGTGAGTTACGTGGTACTTTCAAGTACCAGCGTTGGTGTGGCGTATAAAAATTATTTCTTTTTGTTCCGCAATGCAATACCATTTTGGTAATACCTTTGGCTTTGGCAAACCAAGAACAAAACTTTTTCCACTCTTCACAACTCAGGCTTTCCTGACTTTATGGCACTCGTACATTTTCTCAGGCGTATACGTACGTGAAATGATATGGTTTTCGTGGTTTAGTAATATCCTTTTAAAGGTAGAATTTTAAGAAAATAAGATGCACTTTTTTGCTACCCGTTTCTTCATTGCGCTCTAGTCCCACCCGAGCAAGCTATTAGATGGACTGAACGTAATGGACTTTTTATTAATTCTTTTTCCCTTTGTTCAAGTGGCCAGTCATTTCTTTACTTTATGTCTTTATGAGCAAACTCCTGAGATCTTTGTGAGACCAGCACCGATGGAACGAAACGGCAAACAATGTTGCATGAGTGGGTAGCGTAAGCAAATGGAAGGTAACTGGATGAAAAAACAGTTTGCCTTTGAAATCCGATTCTGCTTGGAATCATGTAAAAAACGAGTATGTATATTTATATTTGTAACCCACGAACGAACGAAATGAGTTCTTGTGCAAATAGAGCGGAGAGAGAAGAATCACTTCTTGAAAATGAAAGGCTCATATTTCCCGTCCCATCTATACTACTTCAGGCTTCAGTCAGGTCTTGTTCATGAAGGTATAACATATTTATACGTGCAAGCGACTTGTATTAAATCTCAAGCTTTGGGCTAGAATTGATAATAAAAACCATTATAAAATTCAATGAAGCAAAACCGACTACAGATTACCTTGTTTTTACCTCCGTGTTTTAGTCCTGGCTAAAGAAAAGATTTGGAGGAAAGCAAATAAACTGTGGTTGCTTTGCTCTTGATGTCGTATTTATGCAACTGCCATGTAGTCTCCATTGCTAGCAAGTTAATTGTCTGCTTTGAATTTTGAAGCAGGAAGGTTGTACTATTTGTTTTTCCTGAATTATGTAGTATGCTTTAAAGGATTAAATCTTTGAGAATTAAACTCGGCTAAAATATAATCATAATATTACTCCTAATGATAAGAGTACCAGAGTAATAAATAAAAGTACTCTTATACTATTACGCAGTTCACAATAATTCAAGGCTTCTTAGTTTCTTTAAAAGTTAACGTAGAAATGCTGAGCTGATACCATCAATGAAGTACATGACAAAGATGAAAATCATCATACATAAATCTATGTCAAATTTTGTGGCCTTTTTTCATAATTTGGCACAAAGTAATTAATACAACATTGGAAAGATTGAACCGTTTGTGATTAATTGAAGTTCGGGCGTTTTAATTGAGTCCACTTCGAACATAAACAGGACAATAAAATTTATTAGTTTGTACGATGTCCAGTATTCATTAGTACATATAATTTAATTGTAGAACATTATCTCATAGTTTCTATAAGTTAACTTGTTACCTACCTAACTACTGTTTTTGGAATGGTAAAGCTCAACAAAAAGATCTTTTGTTGCAGGATCGTTCGCTGCTTCTTGGAAGATTTTGGTTTTCATTACTTCATCTTTATTACTATTAAATTCGAAAAATCATGATTAATGATTAGCTTTCTCTCGTGTACAAGCATATACGATTTTAGTACTAATTCCTGTAACTTGAGCTTTTGACCAACCAGTTGATGAAGTTCATAGTGCAAGACTTCAGGAACGAGGCATTCTGAGTGTGGGCTAGCATCAAGATTTCTACAGCGTTGAACACATTGAGAGTTTGTGCAATAGCGTATTCAGCGTCTTGCTTCAGTTCGTCCAAATTGTACTTTTCAGCGATTTCAAGCAGCCTTGGAGTTTGCTCATTTGGTTCACCTATTTCACCAGAGTACACGTACTGTAGCATGCTTTTCACTACATCCTCTTCGAAATCCGTGATGACCACAGAATTCTGCTCTTTTTCTATCATATCTGCAGTAAACATTGCTGCAAAAACCGGGCTGTTGGCTGAAGAACCAGTGATATTATGCTCACTGATCATATATATTATGTAGGAAATGAGGTGACACACTCATCATACCTGAAAGGATTGCCTTGTGAGCTTTGAAAGTTGTTTCACCCACTGTGATAACAATGTCCGTCAAAATAGAGTCCTTGAACATTTTTCTGCCGTTACTTGCAAGTTTTAACTTGCGAGCTTTATCCCTTTCCTCTTCGGTGGGGAATGTTGGAGGATTGCATTTCTGTACTGAATGCTTCATATCCAAAATCCATACTTCGCAAAGCAGCTTTAAGCAGTTATCCACAACCAATGGCTGAGTTGGTGAAAGTAGGTCGCTACAACGAATATATTTGTACTGACCCCATGTAGTAGAAGATTTAGAAAATTCGACCAGCGGTACATCTTTAAAGCATTTAATTCATTGTTTGATAAAAGTCATGAAAATGAATTAAATCTATTAATTAACGCAAATAAGTTACTAAAGCCCTTACTCCATGGCCTGCTTGCGCACCCGTTCTCATCAAGTACACTAAATTTAAATCGAACGGAAATTTTCCTAGTTCCAAAACTTCTGAACCAAGTATCACCAAACTCAACTAAGTGTAGATACATCCCCAAATAGTTCACTCCTTCCAAATTAGTCTTGGGATAGAGCAGCAGTTGCCTAAACATGAAAAATTAAGTGAAAATAGCATAATATTATTACTTTGCCCCATACCAAGTTGGAAGAAAGCAGTATTTGCTTTGACAAGATTCAATTTTAGATGATTAAATTACCATGAATGGTTACTTTTTGGACCTCCATGGAAGATTGGTGACGTAATTTTCTTAAAGTTGCTAGATGTGGAATAATCATTTAATTTCCATAAGAAGGAAAATGCTTCCTTCTCAATCTACGTAAGTTTGATAATATATAAGATCTCTTCAACAAGATCAAAAACTGATTTTACTGAGTTTATTTTTGACATTACATTAGTCGTACTGAGGTAATGGGCACTACCGGCAGCTGAACCCAAGCAAAGTCGTTTTGCAGAATTTTCTGAGCTATTTACTCCAGCACCATTCATTTTTGTACAATATTAGGTTGCCGCATAGATTTTGATAACACTTTGCTGAAGAACAAGGGGATACGAACAGAAAGAGATTTTCTTACAAAAGAAAGCTGTGAAGTACATGTAATAAATGTTGACCGTCAACTTCACAGTGTCAAGTAAGATGTTTCAAAGTTACGTTGGGAATGTGAATTTTCGTTGAACATTCTCATTGCAGGATAATAGGTGTGCTCATTTGCTCAATAATTGATATTATAAAGGATAAATTGCAAGTTCCGCTTGATAATTTGAATATTTCATGAACAGTATGCGTGAATCGAATCAATCACAGAAGGCAATCAAAGTTCATCTTCAATTTATTCATAAAAATCAATCCATGTCGATAAAGTATAAAAGTATAAGGGGCTAACCACTGATTTGATTGAATCATTGTTTGATCATTGCTTATAATTATGCATTATTACATGACGTATACAAGTCTTCGTGAATGAGTCTGATGTTATTGTTACACACAAATCTTATATTTCTAATTGTTGGATCGGTACAGTTCTCTGAAAAGACCAGCATTGGTTGGAGCTGCTTCTATGTCTTGGAACGCCTTGGTCTTCATCACCTCGCCTTTGTTACTAAAATCAATAATGAACAAATCATGTCTTCTTCGTTGAACCTAAGTTGAATAATGTTTCGCTCACCTATTAATGAAACTTATGGTCTGAGATTTTAGATAGGCAGCATTGCTGGTGTGTGCAACTAACAACACGGATGCAGCATTTGCAACACTCAGACTATCCGCTATTATAAGCTCAGCCTCTTCCTTGAGTCCTGCAATATCATACTTATCAGCGATTTGAAGGAGATCCGGTGCCCTTTCACCCATACACGCCGTTTCGCCGGTGTAGATATACTCTAACATTCCTTTCACTACATCCTCATCGAATCCAGGAACCATCAATGAGTTGTTCGCTTTGAACATTTCTTTGAAAACGGAACTGCACGCTACAACAAATATACGCACACGACATGACGACACACACCAAATAATGGAAGACAATAGCAGTTAGCTAGTTAGTTAGAAGACAATTGTAGTGAATTCTAATATGATAATTTACCTGCTAGGATGTTCTTATGGACTTCGAATCTCTTGCTTTCAGTCAGAACAGTACAATCCGTGAAAATAGGGTTCTTCAACAATGTTCCGAAATCGTTTGCACGTCGAACGTTGCGTTCCTTGCTCCTTTTCTCATCCTCTGGGCTTTTCGAAACGAATAGTTGGGAAGAGGTCGGTTTGACCACATGCTTCAGTTCACCAATAATTGACACCTTACAATGAATCTTGAGTGTGTTATTGTACACCAATTGGCGAGTGGGTGACACTAACTCACTGGACGGAATGAATTTATCCTTGCCCCATGCCGAAGATTTGTAATAGTCATTAACCGATCCGGCTGGAAACAATCGTTTTGCATAAAATTATGTTAGTTGTAGAAAAGGAACTCAGCATAGTAAATAATGTACAGCTTTAGCTTTACGAATTCTAACTTAATTTCATGCTGGGGCGGTCGTTTTTATCCAGAATGCTGAATTCAAACCGAGCTTTTATTTTTCTGGTAAAATTATTCCTGCTTGGGAACCAGAATGAAGCATCTCCCCACTCGACCAGTTTCAAATACAAGGTCATGTATTCCACACCATTGCTGTTGAACTTCGGATGAGTATACATCAACCTGAGTAAAATTAGAGATGAAAGTTAACAAAACCTGACAATTTGATTGATTTGTTAAGTAAAAGTAAATCATCAGAAACAGCTCGTAGTTGATTGCATTTTACCATGTATGTTTGCTCTTTGGTCCTCCACGGAATTCGGGGGATGTAATCACTTGCAGTTCTCTCAATGTTGAATAGTCTTCCAATTTCCATACAAAGGCGAAGGTCTCCTGTTCAATCTGCGTAATATTAAGTGAAAGCACACGTGTACAGATCGAGTAGTGTGCAGCATAAGCACAGCTCAACATATCCTTATTTAGTATTTTACCTCAGTTATGGCTGTAGAATTCACCATGTCAGGATCATATTCCAAACAGCGTCGTTTGGCAGAATTTCCGTCCCCACTCATAGTTATAACTAAAGGCTGCTTTGTAGCTGTCAATTGAAATGATAAGCGTTTGAAGAAACTGCGACTGCTTCAAGTAAATAGAGAAAGTATGCTGTTGAGAGAGTAGACAGATCAGACAATGAGCTCTGTTGTTGAAAGCAACTTTCTAGAAAATGGAAATATAGTACCGTCAAAGACCTAAAAAAGCAATAGCTTCACCTTTGTGCCTTTACCTATGGAAGGAATTCTCTCATGAAGTAACGTTGGAAATCAACCGGAAGTCTAGACCACACTGGTTCTTCAACAGCTCAACCATGAATAAGTACATGACGTTTCGGTTGGGTATGCATACCTTCAAAATGTAAGCGATTCGATATGTTGAGTCAATGTCAATGTGATTAATAAATAGAGATTATGAACAGACTAGCGATTTACTCTTTAATTACATTCAGTCAACAACCAGTACAAAATTCATCCTAATAACTACAATATAGTAATAATGAATACTTAATCATCATCATGTAATAAACTTCTCATTTTTGGAGCTTGAGGACGATTATGCGAAGGTGTATACATTTCAGATCTTCTGAATCCTTTCCGTCTATTCAATAGTTCATAATCCTCAAGAACCAAGGATTTTCGTTCTTTCCGTTGAGGAAATACAGGTGCGTTGCCTTCATTTCTTTCTCCCTCGTTTTGAATTTGGTCAGGATATGGATGAAAATCTCTGTTTAACTTCCTCATCGGTACATGCCTAAATGCAGTTTTCCAGTCGCCTCTTGAATAGCGTATATCCAGCATGATTCGTCCCATTTGGTTCACTGTAAGGGATTTACCTCCGAGTCCCCACATGAGATACTTATCAATAGGAAGTCGTCTCATCCTCAGTCCTAATTTCTTTGCTTTTCCAAGGGAAAATGGTCTAGGATCAGTCTTATCAACCATTGCTCCAATTATGTAGATATCATCCTCATTATATTCGTCCAAATCGTCTCTTGTATGTGGGGTCAAGTATACTAGCCTTTCCCGTGGCAAAACATCCATAAAGCTTTCTTCGTGTATATTAATCGGAAAACTATCGTCATCCAAAGTTGGCACTGATCTACGCAAGTAGGTCATCATTTTTGAATGCCTGTCAGCATTACAGAGATACAGATTGAAAGGTTCAGGATGCTGCTTATTTTCAGTTATTAACAGTTCCAGTTGTTTTGCACAGTTTTTGGCTTCTCTAAAGTTCATGTTTTCATCATATGAGCAGTCCAGCACTATTGGAGGGTTGTGCAGCATGGCACTACACGCTCGATTATGAAAAAACTTATTAACGGTTGTATCATACAATCGAAGGAATAAGGTATTTCTTGTCAATGCGTAGAACATGCCGTAAGGATCCTCTTCTCTTGATGGCATAGGACGTTCTTCAAATTCCTTTCTTCGAAGCGCATTCTTTTCCTCCTTTTTTCTCCGAGCGTTTAGATCTTTCATTTCTGTTTTGAAGAGGTAACTGAAGAACTTTCTCCGCTTCGATCTGGAATCAAGATTTATGATCTCTTGCCAGTATTTGAATTTAAGTTTTGATGGCACCTGACCTCCTTCCTCTCTGAAAAGTTGAAACAGAAATCCGAATTGAGCAATTGAGTTTACAATAATTGTTTGATTATTAGGTATAGTTACAGATTCAAATAGTGATAGTTGACTCACCTTATAACAGCATGCTCCAACTGAATATATTTGACTTTCTTAATCAACTCTGGATCACCGTTGGTTAACTTCTGCATCTCTTCATCTGTCAAGGACACATCATAGTCGACCTGCGCGAAGTCATCAGCGTCAAAATCGTCGGGTAGTGAGTCATCATCCCTAGATGTTGAGTCATCACTGGTCTCCACTCGTTCACGTTGGTCCTCTTTATCTTCGACCGGTTGAACTGACTTTTCAGCCGAATACTGGCGATACTGACTAGACAACACTTTCACAGATTTCCAGCTTTTGTGAAAATTCAATGGAGGTCTTTGTGAAGGGTCTGCATGATTAGGCACAGCACTTCTTCCACTAGAAAATCTGCTCTTGGAAACTGAGGAAACTGCCTTCAAAACTCCTTCAAGTAGGCACCCATGTCGCAGGTTTTGTTGAATGTGAAGCGTTGCCGGTATTCTGCTTATCGAATACATGGCAAATCCGTATCCAAACCTTGGATTGAGTCACCTGTCAAACATTTTGCATAAGACAAACATTTAATTTTTATAACTTGTTTAATCACATGCATAGCAAAAGAAAAACAATCAAAAGATCACGACTGAGCAATTAGCAGTAGTGTAAGGATTACCGTTTTCACCTACCTGATTTTGCTGATAAGATGCAGTTATCAACACTGAGTTACCAATTTAATTATCAATTAATGTGCTATTATGTTGTATGGGAATGAAATATCAAACTTTTCAAGTATATTTATGAAATGCATGTGCTTTTGAATGGGATGATGATTTTGTGTGATGCACAGTAGGCAACAAAAATTGCGCCTTAGTTCACATGCCCCTAAATGCGAAAACGAATCTATGCTAACTGACAAAACCAAGCTGAAGTCAAAGACAAAGTTTTATACTATTTGAAATTATATTGGAAATAGTTCAGGTCCACTTTTATTGACTAAAAGGTTATCATTTATCCTCAACCATTAAAACATCATTGGATCATAACTATCTATCAACTATCAAGATCATGATAATTTCGGTAAACTTTAAATGTGACTAACGATGCGCAGTTTTATCTTGTACATGACTAAACATTATGATATTATCAAATCTAACACTAGTTTCGAAGCTTAACATGCATTTAAAGTTACATACATAAAAGCACTACAAAACTATTCCTTCTTATTCAATATTTTAGTAGTAACCTTCCAAACTACTACTCATCATTATATAACTACACGAGTAAAGGTTATTTAACAAGTGGGTGATTTTGTTTCTCTTCTGAGCATAACTGGCTTCGATATTGCTGAACTTCCGCCAAATACCGATTCCACGCTGGAGATTTGACATCCAACTTCTTAAAAAATGAAAAGTCAGAATATTAGAGCAATATGCATTAATATGCAATTTTGAATTTATGTCATATTTTTACCGATGGATCAACTGCTTTCTCCACTTTTCCCGATTGTTTGGGGCAGTTAACTTTAGGTCTTTTGATAACTCCAGTTGGCAAAATTTTTCCACCCCGTCGTTTCCCAATCTGAAAGTTTTGTTTCAACCACATAGGCTAAAATTAACTGTTTTCCAGCAATGCGGAAGGATACTCAACCTACAGTAAGCGTTATTTTGTTACCATTATAACCGGCACAGCAGGTTTTAAAGTCTTGTTTAGAGATTCATAGTTGGACGTCTCAACTTTATTATTAGGATTTCCTGTAATGGAGCTGTCAGCCCTTGGAATGATATCAAGCGAATCACAATCCACGTTAGTGAAAGTTGAGCTGATGTGCTGCATACCAGTAGGGCATTAGACATGATTAGACGTCATTTTTTTACCAATTTTCGTTTCCACCATGATTTAATTTTAATTAGTTTTAATACCGTATCCCCAGAGTCCACAAAGGGCTGATTCAACCGAGATTGAATGCCATAAGCATCGTAGTTAATCGCCCCTATCGGTCGTGGTTGGCCATACTGACATTGGTAAATCTGGTCATGACATCCTGCCAGTAGTGAATTTTCTGGTATGGAGACTGTTGGTGACATCGGCGGCTGCAATAGTGGAACACCAATCTGATGCATTTGACTAGAGTGGTACAGATTTCCGTCATAAAGTGATTGCTTGGAACTGTAGGGCGAAGTCAGGGTAGAGGAGGTACTTGGAACATGCTGAGGATATTGCTGAATATTTCGAAGGTCCGTATCTAAACTCGAATTGATGTTCCCATACTGGGGACCTGCATTCAATCTTGAACTGGAGTTTTTGTAGTGCTGTTGATACTGACACTGATTGTATTTAATATCCTCCATGCTAGTGTTTAAAGGACCCCAATTTTGATGCTTACGAAGACGTGGATCTCCCGGAGCCTTCCCTCCAGTGTACTTGATGTTGTTGCCGTTTTGATCCATTTTCCTTAATTTGCAGGAGCACGAGAGCTGTATAATAATTAAAATCTTAACGATTTACGATCAAATTGCAAAAAAATCCCAACTAACGGGATTTTAGAATATGTACCTGATAAACTGGCTGAACATCCGAACTAATGCAGAAGCAGCGAACTGAAAAAAAGTGATTATCCACAAACAGACAAAGGACAGAGATTGCGCTAGGTATATTTTCTGTATCGCATCAACATCAATGCGAAATGCTATCAATTGGACGCAAATACGGCAATTCAACAAAAAGTCACATGGTTGGAACGTGGAGGTGAATGGAATATGAACCAACCATATTCACACGGCTCTTCTGTACATTTTCTGGCGCTCTTCTCTTTGCTGAATAGTGTATCTTTTGATGATAAACAAAAATATTTAAGTGAGAAAGTGCATTTAATAGTGCGAGTTAAAGTTTTTGAGCTTTAAAAGACATTTCTTTTCAAATTCGTTCTTGTCATGTGTCAACTTATCCAATAGTTGTCAATTTGTTCTTGTTGAATATTGAGCTAAAAAAATGTGAAGACATTGCGATTTTGGAGTTGAGTGATAAGATCGTTCTTATCTTTTGTGTCGTTTACGAATATTGAATATACTAAAAATGGTTAACATTGTGAATGGTTTGATTGGGCGTATTTGGTACGTCATCGAGTCCCTGTTTTCGTATGGTTATGCTATTGTCGAGTCCTTTGTCTTTATCGCTGTGTCCAGTCTACTTATCACATGGCGTCAACTGGTTTCTGGGTCAGGGGATTCTGATGAGGCGGATGTTCTTGTTCCCACTGATCATCGGGTTGCACAAGGACCCAAGAGGCTGATAAGGGTTTATTATGGAAGTCAAACTGGAACTGCCAAGGTGGGTTTGTTAGGTTATGGAAATCTTTCCAATTGGATGTTGGAAGGGAGTATGTTAATATGCGATCGATGTCATCATGTGATCATGTTCTATTATTGTAATTGTTTAATAATTTAAAAAAATTTATTAATAGGGTTTTGCAGAGCAATTGTTTAAGGATTTGGAAAAATTAAAAGAAGATGTGAACTGCGAGGAGCTAAGCTTGCACAACCTGTCTTCCGTTGATGCTGATAGTTTGTCAGACTTTAACAAATTGGCAACTCCAGAAAAAATTCCGGTGGCGATTTTCTCCTGGCGACATATGAGGATGGAAAGGCACCAGATAAAGTGCAGTGGTTTGCGAAATCAATTGAAGACTACGCTAGTGACTTCCGTGTTTCTAAAGCCTTCCTTAAAAATGTTCACCATGTCGTTTTCGGTCTTGGAAATTCACTGTATGAAAGTAACTTTAACAAGGTGAGATGTCATTGATGTCAATAATTATTTGCTTCTTCCTGTTAGGATTTTGTTGAATGTTTATTGAGCGTTTTTTTCAATGTACTTTCAGGCTGCTGCTGAGTTAAATGACAGCCTTAACCAACTGGGGGCATTGCCAATTCTGGCATTAACCAAAGGGGATGAGAATCCACTCACCAGTGAATTTGGAAGCCTTGTTGCTGATTTTAACATGTGGAAGCGTCGACTACTTCGAGCAATGCTATCTGCAAATGAACTGCCGAGTAGCACTGAAAGTAATTCGGAAACGCAAGAGCTGATTGAATCATCATCGGATGACGAGCAAGACGATGATGATGACGACATCCCAGGTAAAGATAAGAAAGAACCGAAGAACAATGATTCCCAATCCCAAGTGCGACAACGCAAACCATTAAAGCCTGGGAGTAATGGAACTTTTGAAAAGAAATCCCTGGCTCAGAATGGAAGTAACGGAGGCGTCCTCGATCTTGAAGATATTGGAACAGTGGTAAAGGCTGCAAGAAAAAAAGTGGCACAGGAGAAGGAAGAAAGGTACAATGGAATCCTAAAAGAAATGGTAACGCCAGATCTTCGTAAAGCACTGACCAAACAAGGATACAAAATTGTTGGCACTCATTCTGGAGTGAAGTTGTGTCGTTGGACGAAATCTATGCTTAGAGGTCGGGCGGATGCTACAAGCACACATTTTACGGAATTGAGAGCCATCGTTGTATGGAAGCGACTCCAAGTTTGGCATGTGCCAACAAGTGTGTCTTTTGTTGGAGACACCACTCTAATCCCGTTGGCACGGAATGGAAGTGGCAAATGGAGGATCCTAACACAATCTTGGATGGCATGTTGCAAAATCATTATAAAATGATCAACGAGTTTAAAGGTGTCCCTGGCGTGATGCAACATAGATTGGACGAAGGAATGCAGGCTAGACATTGTGCCTTATCTCTCGTTGGAGAGCCGATTATGTATCCGGAAATCAACCGATTTGTCAGACTTCTACATGAAAAGGCCATTTCCACCTTTCTTGTTACCAATGCCCAGTTCCCAGATGCTATTCTGTAAGCCATTAAGATTAACAAATGATGCATGAACTTAAAGTTTGTGTTAAAAATTAATGAATTTCTATTATAATTTAGAAACTTGGATCCTGTCACCCAACTGTATGTAAGTGTGGACGCTGCTACCAAAGAAAGTTTGAAGAAAATCGACCGACCACTTTTCAGAGATTTTTGGGAAAGATTCATCGACTCTTTGAAAGCTCTTCGTGATAAGGTTAGCATAATAGTAGTAGTGTTTTAAACATTCTGAGAAGAAAGGTCGTGCTGAATCATGTCATATGGTCGTTTCATATACTCTTTAGAAACAAAGAACAGTTTATAGACTGACATTAGTGAAGGACTTCAATGTCACAGAACTAGATAATTATGCCAAGCTAGTGGAATTGGGAAATCCAGATTTCATTGAAATAAAGGTTAATTATAATTTGAAACCATTAAGCGACTAATGTCTAATTGGGAGTCCAAAGTGCAGTTTACCTTTACCATTCTATTGATAAACGTAACGTAAACAATTTAGGGCGTGACTTATTGTGGAACTTCGAAAGCCAGTACTTTGACCATGGAGAATGTGCCTTGGCATGAAGAAGTAGCAGAATTTTTCGAAGAATTTATGCAATACATACCTTCCAGATTACCAACTTGCCTGTGAACATGAGCATTCTAATTGTGTTCTTGTTGCTCATAAAAGGGTAAGTTCTCTTTGTTTAAGGAGTATACACATTCTATTTTGTATTGAACTTGTTTTAAATTAACTCCACCTTAACTTTCAGTTTTTGATTGACAATGAGTGGCACACATGGATAGATTACGACAAGTTCCACGAGCTCTTTAAAGAGTATAAATCTTCGGGAACCAGTTTTTCAGCCATGGTAAGTTGTTTCATTGCAATTAGACTATCCAAATACTTATCAAATCTAAATACCAGTCTTACCTGAATCTGACGAAAAACGGCAATCTAATATTATTTTTGAAGGATTATGCTGCAAGAACTCCGGACTGGGCTTGCTATGGCGCTACAGAAAGAGGATTTGATCCCGTTGAAACACGATGGCAGAGAAAAAATACCAAGAAGGAGATCGGCGTTGCTAAACATGACTCCATTGGAACCTTTCAAAATGGATGATTTAACGGGTTATGTTATTGTATTACTCTTTAGTTTTTTCTTAGGTTAAAATACCAATTTTTTACAGTGTTTTTTACACTTTCAAACAAAACGTTTATATTCATATATAATGAATAGTTTTTTAATGAGTATTCATAAATGTAGTTTGTCATGTAGTATGTTGCAGAATACTTCCAGGTTCACTTTATCTGGTTTATCTTCATTCTCTGTTATGTCACTTAAATACTGTTAATCATACTTGGATTATTATTATGATGTAGTAAGTTTACATTCTTCTTTATTGTATTGTATTACAAGCTGAATTGAGTTAAATATATAGTAAACCAGACATATTTATTGGTAATATTTGTATATAACACAACACAATCACAATTTATTATTGGGATTGGAGTTCGATGCTTCCGTTGCTGCCATTTTTTCTAAACGTTCCCGAACGTAGTCGGACTAAAGAACCAAAACGCACTAGTTATATAATG